>JASDQU011314388.1:0-24609 GCA_032191745.1 Picea mariana
AATTCCATTTCCCAAGGCATCACATTCCACAATAAAGGTTTTTGTGAAGTCTGGAGTGGTCAAGATAGGAGCTTTGCACATCACCTCTTTAAGTTGTTCAAAAGATTTAGTTACCTCTATATTCCATGAAAATGCATCCTTCTTAGTTAGTTTTGTTAAAGGTGCTTCTATTCTTCCATAATGCAGAACAAACTTACAGTAGTAACATGTCAAATCCAAAAATCCTCTAAAATTCTTCAATGTTTTGGGAATCGGCTAGTCCATCATGGCCTTAATATTGTTAGGGTCTACCTTGACACCTTCATGAGATACAATATGACCCAAATACTCTACCTCTTTCACTCCAAAGAAACATTTGGATGGTATGGCGTATAGTTGTTTCTCCTTTACTAGTTGTAGAACCTTGTCAACATGTTGCACATGATCCTCTCAAGACTTGCTATAGATTAGTATATTGTCAAAAAATACTAACACAAATTTTTGAAGGAAGGGCTTGAAAATGGAATTCATCAACTCTTGGAATGTGGAAGGTGCATTTGTAAGGCCAAAAGGCATGACCAAAAATTCATAATGGCCTTCATGAGTTTGGAATGATGTTTTTGGGATATCTTCTTCCTCCATTCTAATCTGGTGATACCCTAAACGAAGATCCAACTTTGTGAAATAGATTGCTCCATGTAGTTCATCTAACAATTCATCAATGAANACTCTTCTTGGCATAAGGGTATATGTATGGCCTGATGTTAGGAGGAACACTCCCAGGAATTAGGTGAATATCATGATCATGATTTCGAGTGGGTGGAAGACCTTTGGGAATATCTTCAAATACTTTGGAATTCTTATCAATGATCCCTTGGAGATCTAGAGGAATAGATATCTTAGATGTTTGAACATCTAGTGAGCATAGTTGTGAAATAACACCCCGATGCCCCTTTTTCAATAATTTTGTCATGCCATTAGAGCTTATCACCTTACCAGGTTTCCCTGTGATACCTTTTAACTTGATTTATTTTCCTTCCAATGAAAATTTCATGAAAAGTTCTTGAAAATTAAAATCCACCGTTCCTAATGATTGTAACCATTGGATTCCTAGTACAACATCAGCACCACCCATGGGTATATAAATCATTGGACTATTCATTACATATTCCCCCATAGTAAGATTGATCTTATTGAATTTTCCTTAGCAATTGATAGTTCCTTCATCTGCAATCATTACTTGAAACTCTGGCGCTAGATATACAAAGAAATTGAGAGATTTGGCTAATTTAAAGTCAATGAAATTATGAGTACTACTAGAATCAATTAGGACTATTACCTTTTTATTTTTGATATATCCTTGGATCTTGAGGGTTTGAGGAGTGCTAATTCCAGCCAATGCATTACACGATATCCTTACTATACTTGTTGTCACAATTAAAGCATAAACCTTTTTCTTTTCTTTCCTCCAATTGACCACCCTTGATATTAATCACTTCTAATTTTACTGAAGTCCATGGAAGCTTATCCTCAGATTTTTCAAAGTGTTTTATCTACCTACCATTTAGCTTCCAATATGTATAGGATTCCTTTCCAGGCACTTTTCTTCCCACAAAATACGTATTTTTTAATTGTTGTCTGATGATGAAACAGGTTGTAGGATTTGTCCATAGAGTACTCATATAGTGTTGTATACTATTGTCTTCCTATGGGTTTGTAGGGTCTATTATTATGCTAGAAATTGTGCTTATGATGTTGTAGATAAATCATGAAACTATGTTGGCAAATCAATATCCAAGTGCCCTGAAATATGCACTAACTACATGTCAAAACTCAAGGTGAATAAGGTGAATAAGAAAAATTCAAATACCACAACCTCCAATGGTAGATATACATATAGATAAAAGTAGGCTAGGATAGAAAATAATACATGACTAGGCCACAATTCTTTCCATTATATGAAGGAGAGTGTTCTACTAGGAACGAAATTCAATCCCATCACAATGTGCTTGAAATCATCTAAACAACAAGGGCACTGAAGTAACATGAGGGGAATTTAATTACCAATATGAAAATTTCTAAATGAATCATATGGGCGTAAGAAAACCATAACCATCAACCAAAGGCATGTAATGTGAATAAACCACAAGATGGTCCTCCCATCAATGTCATATCATCGCACCAAAAGAATATCACCTCTATCCATCTGAGCATCAAGTGTAACCACAAAGAGATAAACATGCACTGAAACAATCAACCACATAATCCAATGAATCAATGTATAGCATCTCATGCAAGACCATGATGGGGAAAGAGGATCCACAACCATTAAAATAAACTATATCCAAGCAAAAGAAGATGTGTACCTTAGGTCTATCATGAGGTCACCCTGATCTCACCCTGAAGATGATAGACCTAAATATTCTTATTGCATGTCCTCAATTTTTTTTTTTGACTTGGGACATCTTGTCCATAACCTCTCAATCACCAATGAAGACCGTCATAAAAAATGTTGGTTTAAGAAAGTACCATAAAAAAACACGGTATGTTTGTTCAATGTCTCTATCCACATGAAAATATTTATATCAAGGAGAGTGAGGTGAATGGTTGTGATGCCTATTCCAAAAGGTTCAAGAAGTCTAGCCAAATTATTTGTACTTTATATGTTCAGAGGTTGATGAATATGGTTATCAGAACATTGATAAGAGTAAATCATACAACCAACATCAGTCAAAGTGATCTATAGGAACTCGGGCATATCAATTTTTCTTATGCTCTGCTCTTTCCTAAAGAGAATGAAAGTTTTCATGTGAAGATTTGGGTATCAAAACCTCTCCAACAGTAAGATGATACAAAAGTTCTGTATATATCACTAGCATAGATGTCTATACTTATGCCTCAAAGATCTTTGAACCATGTGAACATAGTGACATAGAAGGCTAAGTAAGAAGGCAATGATATGAAGCCTGATTAGTATCATCGCAAATAGTTGGAAGCAACACTTTTGGTTCAGAAGCAACAAATATGGCAACCTCCAGGTCAAAATCCAATCAAATATTTCAGTGCAAATTGTCTTCTATAGGTGTTTGTAGCATTTGTCGACTATTTTTCACTCATAGTGCTACAAACCAGGGATTTGCCACCAGTAAGTATATTGTATTACCATGCCTTTTATTTCCCTAAATATATTGAATGCATGTGCATCTGTTACTAATGTTGATATTCAATAATAACATGTTGAATTTCTGTAGTTTGTAGTATGTACAAGAAGATGGACATGGATGTAGTCCTGAATGTTCAAATGAAGTAGAAGATCTGGAAGTAGATCATGTAGATTTTAGAAGTAGAATGTAAGAGTGAAAAATAAAATCTTAGTATTTATAAATGACCAAAAATGATCAAAAGTAAGTATAATATGATAGAAAATGATATTATTACACGCAAATCTATAAGGCATTGTTAAGGTTAGAAATCCATCATCTGAGTAGAGGAAGAGAAAATTCAAATATTGTACTTATGCCAATGTGGTAATGGTTCACTTGTGAGGTTGATGGTTGATGGAATATTAAGTCGTCCACCAAGAACCCATTCTCAATGTGGTCCGCCTTACCTTAATCAGGTTGAATGACATGATTTCAAAGGGACAAGGCCAGGTGAAAGTCCCGTGTGATTTTGTGGAAAGAGCTACCTCTCAAATATGACATCTAAGATGAAGAATTTTTGTTTTATGCAATCCAGTCTCTTTGGCATGTTTCTTGAAGCATTTGCAAAAAAGATATTGTACACAAGTTGAAGGTATGACAAACAACATACTAAGTGATAAACAAAAATTGAAAAGTTGTTTGAGTTCGTCAAAAGTGGCATAGATATTGTGGTTGACTTAAGTCTCCTCCCATCACCAACTAGTTTAAAGTCACCTTGTGGCTTACCAAATATTGTTTGTGGAGTCATCATCAAAATCCATTAAGTAGGTTAAGTGTTTTTGGTATGCTCCTAGGTGAATGGATGGTGAATAATTTCAAGATGGCACCTCTTCTGCTAAGGGTAACATTCTTCTTTAGATGGTGAAGAAACTGGCTTGATGGCCATGTTTTTATGAGTACATGATGATATTGTATGTTAGTGACATGATAACATCTTATGTTACTTGTACTATGAGAATTTCATGTAAATCATTAGTCATCATATATAATCTTATGATATTTATGTTAGGGACATATTAGTGCTTAACCTATTAATGTTGTTAAGTCTTCTGTGTAGTTTGTTGGTAATTCATTTTAATTGTGCAAGAGGCTCACTATAGGTATTGTCCTCCAATGTTAACATCCATCGTGAGAATATCAATATAAGTCTTCTATTCTCTCTCCTATTTTCTCAAGTATAATCATAATGCATATAATGTGAAAAGCCTTGGGTTTCTCATCTCGCCTACTTGAATCCATATCGGTTTTTGGAATCGAGGTGTGAAGATTAGGCCTCATTTCATGTTGGATTGTCAACATACCACAATATTGAATTCTTACCATCTTTATCCCAGGATCTATTTTTTTTTTTCCAATGCCCTATATCTTCACCTAGGTTCTACACAACCATATCATTCTCCAACAATTATTATGGGCATGACCAGCTCTAAAGAAACATCCAAAACTTGCACACATATTACAAACTTACTTTTGGAAAAAAGAAGACTATAAAACATTGAGACAATATTAGAACTTGGTCTTAGTCATTCTTAGTATTTGTTGAAAGAGAAGAACAAGGAAAAATAAAAGAAGAAAAACTGTATCTATTATGTGCCTTACGTAGAAAAAAAAAATGAAACCATGAGCAGAGGAAAATAAAATTGTTAAGAAGAAAATTTGTACAAAACCTGCCTCACATGAACAATGGTTTATGCACTACAATAGCAGCTACCTCACAATTTTGGAATGCATAATAACTAGAAAACTGAATGAGAATACAACTGTGTCTCAGTTGTTTTCATCAAAAGGAGAGGAAAATTGCAGTAGTTTTCCATTCCATGCACATTAGATAAAGACAAGTAACACATAAAGAAATCAAAATTGAGTAGAAGGCCATGATGTTTTAACTTTGCAAGATGTGAGTTGATTTCTCCAAATATTTTATTTTCTACAGTCATTCCTTAGTTTAAATATAATTAACAATGTTCTTAGGGCATGCCAACCCCCCTACTATTCCCAATACACAACTTCTAATTCATATCTACTAGCTTTGGTAATAGATCCATATTAACCAATTTGACACTTGTAGGTGCCAAGGCTGCTCCATTTATTCACTACACACTTTTTTAGCTATATTATATTTAAAAAGAAATAAACAGATCTAAATTAAAATAACTAGAATGGATGGCTATATAAAATTATATGCTGAAAGGAGAAATCACACCTGATCTGATGAGCTGGTCGACAGTATACTTGAAATGGTTGGCCCCATGTGTTTCTCTTCCACTGTATGTCCCTCTGTTAGTCTTGATCTTCACTCAATCAATGAAGAAAGATCTTAAAGTACCTGCCAAAATCATTCAACATCCATAAATATCTAAAAAATAATACAAGTAATATTTGTAGCACATTATTTACTCTAATATGCATTTTTACGAGAGTGTCAGAACATACCTGAATGAGATCCTCTTGGTTTAAAGAATAATTTATTGGAGCCACATGTCTAATATTTGATCAAACTGTCTCCCTTGATTTGAAGTAGCAGCAACCAAGTCAACATTGAATTTGTTGTTGCTATGTTGGATCGAGGGAGGTTTGCTCCAAGATTAAATGACTCCAATAAATTATTCTCTACTGAACAGGGCCAACCATGTGAAGGCATAAGCTCTTATGGCCCCTCCTCCCACCTCACACCACTCTCAATTCCTCAATACCCAGCATATAAATCTATTGAAATATTTACAGTAAAACCAAACATATATATTAAAATATTAAAATATTCATGTACATCATCATTTAGTACCTTTAGCCGGCTTCTTCTTCTTAGCCCTATAGTTACTAATCATTTCATCAATATCTATGTCTCCATTCTCTGGGTTCTCTTCAAAATATGATTGTGATTGCTTCCTATCACGCAGAGCATGCCTAGTCATAGGGTACTCATGATGTAATGGAGGTCGATGTGATGAGGCATCACCTACAAAAGAAAAAAATACAAAATTTAAATGGCCATTTTTTAAATATCATTGAACTAGTTCAGTAATATTAAAAAAAACACATGAAATGTAATTATTTACCTAGTGCACTGGTCAACACTGTTGGAATGGTTGCTCCCGCGTTCTCATCTTCACCTGTACAAGCCTCAAGTACAACATTCTCTACCATTGAGACCAAAAACTTTATAAGGACAATCATAAATGTATAAGTAAAAAAAAATAGAAATACAAAATGTATAACTACAAAATTATTAAGTATATGATTAAAATACATCCATATTACCATCATGTGCCAGCTCATTCGTAGCACCATCATGCAGATGCACCTCCGTGGAAAATTGGGACTGACTGGGATCAAAATCATCTTCTGGTTGAAAACTGCTATCAACGCACTGCTCTCCAATAGGACTAGTGCATTCGTTGACAGTGCTACCCCCTTGATTAAAACAAAGTTGTAAATATTAATAATATCCAACATGACTATATTATTTTGATAATAAAGGTTAATGTGGATTGAATTTTATTTACCTTAACCTGTAAAGTGGTTCTTGGTATCTTCCCCAAGATTTTTCGATGTTTAACTACCGCTTTATATCCATACTTGTAACCAAGCTTGAGGTCTTCCTCTGTGTTTTTAGTACCAAACTTGTCACCCTACATTGCATAAGAGTATGTATTTTTTATGTTATTCGTTGGAATTACCTAAAAGTTTTAAGGCGATACACATAAGATATTTAGGTACTTCCAATTTGTGACTGCAACTTCAAGTAGCCTCCCTAGCCTAGCCTGTGTTGGCCATATTTGGAAAGCCTTGATTTTGTGGCCTTTGACATGTCAATCAACATATCATCAAAAGTTTAAAGTATGTTAATATATACCATAGGTTTATTTACAGCTAAAAAAAATTGAAGGTATTGAATTGAAATTGTAATTTACCCTCTGGGACCAGAGGGTGTTTTTCCTTCATTTGTCAATTTGTTCTCTTTTGTGTCCTCGATGAGGGCCTTCCACTTTCTCTCTAGAATCATCAGAGCATGCTCATACCTATCATTTTGTTTCAAGTGCTTCCTATATGTTTCTCGCATTTATTTTAAATATTGTCCAACTGCGGACATGGCCAAGGTCTTATTAAAAATATCTACACCAAAAAGGTTTTCTAGATAATCCATCATTTCTTTTTTGAGGTTGGATTTTGGGAATTCCACATCTCCCATATGGTGGGCCCAAAAATAAGCAAAGCCTTATTCTCCAAGGACCTGTAAAAATCATTGTTCCCTACATACAAAATGATTATATGATTATTGATTTAAAAATAATAATTTAGATGATTTATATTTGTCTACATAGAGAACATGAAAAAAATAAAATTTTAAAAATTACCTGGGACTTTAACCTGCTTTAATGGAAGCCCTTCCTTGTTGACCATAAAGGTGCCCTTAAGGGTCCCTGTGTTGGTCACACATCTTTCTTTAGGAAAATCAACCATATAGTTTGTCAAATCAATGGCCTCATCTCTGTCACCACCTCCAAAGCCTACTTGTGTGGCCGCTTCCTCAGTGGGTGTGTCGTGGCTCCCACCTATTGTTGTGGAAGGTGGGGATATGAATAGATACATACTGGCAGCTATATGGGGGCCTACGTTGGGACCCTATGGTGTCTGTGAAGCAACACTACTATCGATACCATGCATGTCGGTGTCAACATGATCCAAAAATTTCTATATAAGAAAGAAACCATTTTTTCGTTTAGATAATGCAAAAGTTTAAAATTAATCTTTCATAATTGATCTTATGACATAAAAATAAAACAACTTGAAATTATGGTTATTACCTTATATGTCTTAAGCCTTGTCATAACTTCTATGATCCTTTCTTCGACCTCAAGATTTTGATCTAGAATATTTAACAAGTGAGATAGTTCCTTGTTTCCTTTATTAATCATTTTCCTTATTAAAATAATAGGGTCGGGGGATTCATACAAATCCCTTTCGGCAAGAGAATCATCGTCAACATAATGTCCCTCCGCCTACATATTCGACAAAATAAATGATAATTTAGTTATGTAAACAAATTAAATAATTGATCGCCACATATATGAAATTCACATTAAATGCAATTCAAAAATTGTTGTTCATTTACCTGTTTTGAGGCCTCTATTGATTTACCACAATCATCCTGCCACATTACAGTAAAATTAGAATCCTGATCATTATCATGAAAAATAAACTCAAATTTATGAGAAATTCAAATGTTGATAACAAAAATAGAACATAATGAAAATCATAAAATATGAGAGTCATTGCTTACAGGTTGGGTAAATTAGTATGTGTACCGCCCCCATAATAGCAACATATTTATCTATGCGATTCAAATTGTAATCAATCAATATCTCTTCCCCCACGGCTATTGATTTTATTACACATACTAATACACAGTTTCCTTCACGCCCCTCAAATACGCAATGGAGTTTCTTATTTGTGGTCATGGGTTGTGTATTGTTTATAAGCCCTGCAATATTCCTCATTTCTTTTGGCCTTCCATCAATGTAGATAGGTACTCCTTTACTTTGATCATTGTTTTTTAGTTGTATATAATTTGCATCCAAGCCATATCTTTGCACACTTTTTGTATATTGGACTATTCGTATCCAATATTTGTAGATACAACAGGGTCTAACGTACTCCATCAATTGAGTTAATCTGGTATAATAAACCTTTATGCCATCCATGGAAAATATCCCCAAACCATGTAATGACGGTGGAGCAATCCAGTATATCCTTTCGTTTACACAAAATTCAGTGTTTATTTCAGGAAGATCCTTGGGTACCCATTGTTTCACTATATGTTTGTAACTGAAGGGCACCTCGATTTCATCTATGCTCTCATGATCATAAGAACATGATCCCCCTTTCACAAGAAAAAAAATCCATGTGTTTAAGGAATTTTCTTTTGATCTTCTCCCCTTTAGTTGATCTCCGCCTGTTAGACCTACTAGATGTCTCACTTTCCTCTATTCTACCTGAACTTCCCTCACTCAATGAAGATAGATCTGAAAAATACCTATTTGCTTGTGCGTCCTGTAAAACCATTAATGATAGAAACGGTCAATCAATCAAGATGTAACACTAGTTCATTATTAGTATCACAGTAAGCTCATAATGATTACCATAGTGTTTCTCTTTCTAGTATCCTATTATGTTGGGATTTTTTCTCATGTAACTTTACCCTAAGAGTTTTTGGACAATTTGATGACAACAATCACCTTACAAATCCTAGACCTAGATCAAATAACGAGTGATTAAGATAGGGGGTGGTAGGATTGGATATCAAACTTGTTATTCGATCCCTTGAGGTCACCAAGGAATCCTCCCTTGTGGTAATAAATTTAACCATCATAATATTAGGGTTATAATTTTTTCTTGAAGAGCATAAGCTTTGGATGGCGTAGACTCAAGAGCCCTTTTCACTTGTTCAAGATCAAATGGGAGCTCTACGGAAGTTGGGAATGGTCAACATGGATGCCACTATTATCCTCCACATTCTTAATGAATTCCAAGCTCAAGACATCACTGATCACCCTAAGGCATTTTATGAGAATACAGAGAAGTATTTTCAACAACTTACCACTCTCTTCACGAGTGCTCTCTCCTGGTTGGTGCCCTCCACAAGATCTCTGTAACCCTGCAATTTGTGAGCTATCTTCCGGTGCCCTCTGTGATCTCTCTCTAACATTGCATCTAGTGAGCTCTCTCCCTGTGCCCTCTATGAGCTATCTCTAACCGCGAGCTCGAGATCTCTATCTCTTCTTGTGAATGGGTGCAAGAATAAAATTAGTTTCTTTGAATGGGAATGAGCCTCCTTGTCTAGGTAAGTATTCAAAGGGATTCAAAAATAATGAACAATTTCAAAAGAGATCATATTTAGCCCCATACACCCTTCGTTGATTGAAATAAAGGGCCACACATATTATTTTTGTCTAACCCTTCTTGTATAATTTCCAATTTTTAATGGATTTTTACTTGGATAAAACATTATAAGTTTTATTATGTCAAAGGTGTTTCTTTATTATGGTCATATCCACAATGATTTTTACTTCTAAACTACCAACCAATTTGCACAAACAACATGTGTGCAACAATTGTTGTCTATCCCATCCCATGTGTCAGCTTATGTTTGCATCATGTGGCAATGGTTTGAATGCAAGAGTTTCTTTGTATTCTTATTGGGTTTCTTCCTTGTTGATGGTGTTTGTTGATGGGGGTATATAAGATAACATCTCCTCCATAACTTTATCTACTCTAATGATAGATCTCTCTAAAACTACATTTTTTTCAAACTTGCACTTACTCCCTCCATCTTTTCTATTAGGGTTAAGTTCTTATTTTTTAGTTGTTGTATGTTATCCATGTGTTTCATTTTCAGAAATTGAGACTTAAATTGTTGGTCAGAAAGAATTTTTTCATGCCACATTAAAGAAATTTGTATACCTCTACTTTCTACTTCCCTCCTTGACTTTGCACTGGTTATCCATCCAAGGAGCTCTTCCCTTGCTTCATGGAACTAATATAGGAGGTCTTGTACATTAGTATCATCACTTCCTATATTATTTTCTTCTTGGGTTTCTTCCATGCCCAATTGCGATAATGGAAAGGGATTTATTTTATGCTATATATGGTAGGGATATGTGAAGGATTTGTTAGATCTTGTGCCACCATTATCTCAAACATTGGCTCAATCTCTCCATTGAGCCACTCGATGTATTGGACGTCACTCAACATTGAATAATTCCCAATTATGGAGCATGTTATTAGGTATCCCTATGGAAAACTCTTCCACATAGGCCTGAGGGTAGATTTTTGTTTTCTACAAATCTTCCCACAGTCTTGTGGGTAGAGTTGTAGCATCCACAACTTTTTCCACAAGCCTGTGAGTGGAGTTGTAGATGCTACAAATCTAACCACATGTCTTTGGGAAAAGTTTCCTTTCAATGTGCCAAAATGACCACCATATAAGAGGATTGTGCCCCTCTAATGAGTGTGATGTCTCACACTCATTAGAGAGGCACAATCCTCTTATAAGGTGGACATTTCATCACATACCAAAGAAACTCTTCCCTCTTTCATTTCTATGTGCCTAAGTGACCACCATATAAGAGGATTGTTCCTCTCTAATGAGTGTGACACATCAAGATTCATCACAGGCATTAGAGATGCACAATCATCTTATATGGTGGTCATTTAGGCACATAGAAAGGAAAATTTTCCCACAAGAAACGAAACTCTTCCCACGGGCCTATGGGAAGAGGTGTAGCATCTACAACTCTCAATGATTGATACGTATAGGGTTAATATGGACCTATGCTAGTAATAGTCATGCCTAAGAATTCTTACCAAAACATTAATGAGTTCTTGGAGCTTTCTTGTCTTCACCTCCAACATTGGATTCATCACCAACCAAGTTTCCACCTCCCTTTTTATTCTCTCCACCATCGTTTTTCTCCCCACTTCTTTCTTTTCCCCTTCTTAATTGTCTCCATGATTTTTATGTGGGTTGATTTCCACATGTTTCCAAGTATTTCTATGGATATATTTCACTAGCCTATTAGGATCCATTGTTCCATTAACAATACCCTTATGATTCTTCACACTATTTCTTTAGACTACTCTCTTGTGCAATTGACGTGCCATTGAGGTATTCAAGTGAGCTGAGTGGAGATGAGAGGTCCCACCTCATTTTCACTCACAAATTGTATCTAAGAATTTGTATATAACTGGAATAGGGGTAAAGTGGGATGTAAAGGAGGTGGATTTTGGGACATGAGGTAGGAGTAATGTAGGATGAAGAGGAGTAAGAGAAAGGTGTATGTGAGAAACAAAAAATATGAATCTTCGGAAGAAATATGAAAGTTTAAGAATTTTAACAATGTTTAGTCTATTTGGAGTTGAATAGAAATCATTGAAGAAATTTAACCCCAACACTGTTATTTCTTATATTAGGGTTATAAATTTAACCGTCATAATATTAGGGTTATAAATTTTTCTTCAAGAGGATAAGCTTTGGATGGTGTAGATTCAAGGGCCCTTTTCACTGGTTCAATATCAAATGGGAGATCCATGGAAGTTGGGAATGGTCAACATGGATGCCACTATTATCCTCCACGTTCACAATGAATTCCAAGCTCAAGAAATCACTGATCACCCTAAGGCATTTTATGAGAATAGAAAAAAGTATTTTCAACAACTTACCATTCTCATCACGAGCTCTCTCTCTCGGTGCCCTCTGCTTGATCTCTCTAACCCTGAAACTTGTGAGCTCTCTCTCGGTGTCCTCCACAAGATCTCTCTAACCTTGCAGCTAGTGTACTCTCTCCCTGTTCCCTCCACAAGCTATCTCCTTGGGCGTGAGTCTCCTTGAAAGGGTGCAAATCTCCCTTAAAGTAGTTTCTTTGGGCCAGTCTCCTTGAAAGGAGTTTATTTGGTCGCGAGTCTCCTTGAAAGTAGTTTCTTTGGGCTAGTCTCCTTGCAAGTAGTTTCTTTGGGTGTGAGCATAAAAGTAGTGAATGGGCACAAGTCCCCTTGAATGGGCGCGAGTCCCACCTCATTTTCACTCACAAATTGTATCTAAGAATTTTCATTTCCCTCCTGGTCAATGTTTTTCTCCTTTTCCAATTTGCATTGGTGATGCATTTTTTCTTGATATTTGATGTTAATTCAATAATGAGATTAAACAATCCAAAAAATTCCTACTACACTTGGATTGTGTAATATATGCATCTCATATTGAAAATTTCATTAAAATAATATTTTTGCTAGTTTTCAATCCATAATTGTTGGTTTGCCTTCATGGGTGATTTTAGGGGCGAAATTTCACTCAGTGGAAAAATTAAAGGGGTTCCAAATTTATTGGGTGATTTTTTTAATATTTAAGTGGTTTTTTTAAACTTTTATTTTTCGTCCCTAATTTATTTAAAAAAAAAATAGTATAGAGTGTTACCCCGGGTTTTTATGAGGGAGAGAAGAAAAAAATGTATTTCTCTCCTTCATTTTGGAGCTCCAATCTTCCATTCGCCCCATTTCCATAAATACGGAAATTTCTGGGAGCGAATTTTCCCTCACATTGGGTATAAATCATGGTTTACGGTTTAATCTGATCCAGTTTTGTTGTATTACTCCCTCTGTGGTATTACCTTGCCACAAAGAATATACCACGGAGGTATTTTTTGAGGTGTTCCCTAACCCCCAAGCATAGTGGACAATAATATTCCCTTCGTGATCACATACTATCCCCCCACACTCGTCGCCTCTTGTTGTAAGACATTGTGGCCCATTAATGAACAAGTCATTTTTAAGTTTTGATTTAACACAAAAAATGCATAAGGTATACCGATTTTTAACACCCTTTATATTTGACATCAATCCTAGGAAACATAAAATCAAACTTTAACCAGAAAAAATAATTCAACTAGCACAAAAGGTCCATCATCACTCAACCAATGGATACTCATAATAGAATTTTAAGATCAAATTCCTAATATTTAAAATCATAATCCTATATCGATCTCCTCATCAAAATATTCAAACAAAAACCCCAAGGTTTTTAAGACAGTGTTATATACCACTTAAACAAATATATTATACATTTAAAAATTACTTCCTAAAATTTTGTTTAATAAGGACAAACTTTCTTGAGTTCCATAGTGAAATAGGGCATTGGACGATTTCTAAAATGTCGTGGGATAAAATAATGTATCATCTTTGTGATACTAAGAAGGTGGATGATAAAAAAACATGTTATCTTAGAATGCCCTGGGTATGGCCACATTAAATTCCAATTTCAAAGTATTTGTAACAATAATACCTTTCCCCCCCGGATGGGGTGCTACGTAGTCCACTGGAGACACACGGAGTGGAGCAAGGCATGGACATTAATGAGGTCATTCGACTCCCATCCCATTAGCATTAAGAATGGGAGGTGGCTCCAGCTACCGCCCATCTGATAGAGGACTCTCCCCTCGCGCGAGCAGTCCATTTATGCAACTCACTTATGAAGGGGACTTAATGGTGATGAACATCCCGTAAGCCCTCCCGCTCTTGACACGCTCGAGCCATGCCTTATTTCATTTCCAGCTCATTCTACACTAGCTCTACAACTGGAAGCCTTGGAGCAGTGACCTTTATGCCCTCTACACAACATTTACTTGCTTCTTCACCTCTATGCCGCACGAACTAGGGAAGCCATGCCGTGGCTCAGCTTGGTATGCCTTTGCTGCCCAACGGAGGTTGATGCAAAGGATGGAAAGAGCACTCTCCATTGCTCGGAACCAAATATTACATAGAAGGATTGAGCTCATAACTCCTCCCAGGTCGTCGGTTGCAGAAGCTATTGTGGAGCAACCAATGGCATACGTTGAAGAAGTTATCCCGAAGGAGCCAATTCATGACCCTCCGGAGCATCTTCTCTTCACGATTCCTGACAATTGGGCGCCACCAAGTGAATTTCGAGCAGAATCCTCCATGCCTGTAACCAAGAAACATCAATATGGTAAGAATGAGGTGACACATGAGGAATTATCCACCCGCTTCATTGAGGAGGAGATACCAGAAGAAACAACATCTCAAGCTATAGTCCCAGAGGTTGGATTCACCTTGGATGAAAGAGAAGGAAGTGAGGGAGATGGTAGGGAAGAAAACCTAGAGAGGCACTGAGAAGAAGCTTCAAGAAAGCCCGTGGAAATGCATTAGGACGACATGACAAGGGATGGTGGCACAGTCTTCACGCCAAATCCCATTTCTTCCATGTAGAATCAATGGTGTGTTCCGCCACCTCTCCTCCAATCGGACCTCCTTGAATTTCTTTTTTATCTGTGGGGCCAGATGGCGGACCCTGTCCACCATGGCACCCTCATGGGCCAACGTTTAGACATGCTCTATGATGCCTTCTCCAATGCTCCACTGGGATGGAGATGCCCAATTTTCTTGCCATTTTTCATCATTCCATCTAAGGAACATGCTAAGGATATGGATGCCACCTTAGACACCGCCGGGTAAATTTCATGTTCTTTCTTAAGGTTCCAGTCTTACTTTTACAGCTCTATGTATGATTATAGTTCATTTCTTTAAGACAATAGTCATAGTTACGACAATGAAACTCCATTAGTCTTGGTTTCCTACGAGGATGATTGTTGGTAAACTAGTCTATTTTGGACAAGGGCTGACACCGTTTCGGTTTCCACTTAGGCAGTCCAGGAAAAACTATGTTTTTTGCCAATTAATATAGCAGGAACTTCCCTCTTTTTACTTAAAATAAAAATAAAAACAATAATACTTTTCCTAAATTGTTAACTCATCTTATGGAGATTTTCGGTATCACATATATTCTTAACTTTAATTTAAAAGATTATATGTACAATTCAACATGATAAAGTTAATAAAAAAGTACCTTTATTTGTCTTCTAGTCCCATAACATAGACCTTTCCTTAAGAACCTTCCCCCAAGTTAATCAAGCATCCATACATGCATGAACACAAGGGCATAACCACATATTCTCACCATACTATGGAAATTAAAATATGTCAATTCATTCTTATTGAATTTATATTACATTTTAGAAGTGAGATCGATAGAGCATGCAAGCATCCATATCTTAACTAGATTTAGATGACGAATCTGTATTCCATTTAATCCTCAAGTATACACCAAACCATATTACAAAATATAACTATGTATGTGATATTCATCAATACCAATTCTTCAACAGATACATATCTAAATAGTTACTTCCATAACTCACATGAAAAGATGGAAATCTCATCCATAAGACAACTACATCTTCCATACATTTATTTATATGGTTTCCACAACCATCCAACACATTTGATTCATTATACCCTTTTGCTTCAATACTCAAGATGTAAAAATATGTATCACTCTTGCTACCTAAAATCATATTAGGAAAGACATAAGTGCTAAAGTCAACTCATGAACAAATTCAAATATTATCAAGGAATACACCAAAAATCCAATCTTAACCAACATTCCACAATAAACACAAGTAACACTCTATAAGTGCCACAATTTCCTTCTAAAATCTACTCAAAACATATTTAAGCCTCAAGATCACATGCAACAACACAACCATTTAAATATTGGCATTTTCAAAGAAATGTCAAGCATTTTCAAAGCAATGTCAAACAATGAGGCTCAAGCACTCAATAATCCTTTGGAGAAGAAAGATAAGTTTAAGGAGGTTTAGGTTGTGGATGATAAAATCACCGATGTACATGATGCAACCTTATTAGATAGAAATTCTCTCTAAGAATTTAGACCAGGCTACCCAAGACACTTAGATTTGTAGTAGTTGGAAGCATTTGTAGATATAGAATGGGAAGAAATAATGTAGATGCGACTAGTAGAACTAGATTAAGAGAAAGATCAATATTTCATTGTTGGTGTTTCAATTGTGTTAAGTGGACCAAGTAGTTAGATGTATTCAAGCAATTTTTGGCTCATGCTCTTACCTTTATTCAAGAATTGGCCTCTTCATTTCAAGGTAAATTAGAAGATCAGTTAACATCAAAGCAATATAATTGACTTAAGGGTGATTCAATGGGTGTGGTAGAGGTTTGTTGTCCTTCACTTTCTTTGGGATTTTTGTGCAAGAAATGAGAATGATGGTAATTGTGATATTTGGATAGATTTGACCATTTTAAATGGACCCTCAACTTTAGCTAAAGAACAAGGTGGGAAAAAACGTTTTTGCAGGTTAAGTTGGGTAGTATTTATTATGTAAGAATAGTGTTGTGAAAGGCAACCATTGTTAGTTAAGCCCAAAATTGGCATGTCAAGGATGCCCTGGAACTCCTTTTCAAATGCAAATAAAAGGGATGGATCCTATTTTTCTCACTGTTATAGTCAAACTTATACAACATATAAACATAATTCCCAACAAAAATTCAATGACTTTCTTAAATAGCCCTCTTCATTGCATCTTGCTTCAAAATAAAAGTATCATTCCACAATGTTTACTAATGCATGCTCAACATATCCTAAAGATTAATCTACCTGCATCAAGTGAGGGGTATTTATGCCTATACCTATATTATACTACAAATCATTGTTGTCATTTCCTTTACATAATCCTTTGCATTTAAACCAAATGGAAACTCATTACAGAGACATTTCTGCAAGACTTACAACATTTTCTAGTGTCTCTGGGTCTTAAAGAACTTCTTCAACTTGCTTTTGAAAACCAAATAAAGTCTTCAGAGTCCTTCAAATTGAAGTGTGACATAGTTTCCTAGAGATAGAGACATATTCTCAGCACCAATTGTTACAAAGCCATTATGAATCTAGTAAGGCACAATGTTTTCATTACAAGCAGTAGATATGTGAGCGATCTCATTTTCATGATGGGAAATATAAGATCCACCCCTCCACCATGAACATCAAAAACAGTAAGCCAAATGTGCAACACTCATTGTACTATAGTCAATATTCCATCCTGGCTCATCAACTACTATTATTTTCCTTTTTGAATCTTCCTGGCGAATTTTAGACTTGCCTAAAATGTTGTTTGCTATCATCTCCATTTTCTCAGCCTTCAATCCACTAGTTTCCAAGTGATCACAGAAAAGGAGATCATATGAAGAATAACCCATACTTGATGGTAAGCTTGATTTATTATAGATACACCGCTTAGCTCTTTTGATAAAAAATTTGACTCTGCAACAACTTGAATCTTGGCCTTTTCTGAAACATAAAAAGGACTTGCTTGCAGTGGAGAGATTTTTACTGTACATAGAAGTGTGATATGTGTATTTGTCTCCAATGTCCAACCATCAAGAAACACATCCTTCTCTTTGCTATTTTTACCTTTCAGAGTGGAGCTTTCAAATAAATAATTTTCATGAGAAGGTATTCGAGACCTTTCGCATGCACAATTAACATAAGAAGAAACACATTTATGACATCCAACCCCACAGGATAAATATTCCACACTAGTGTAGTTGTCCCTGGAAAATGTCACTCGCATGGTTGTTTCTATGAAGTTGTCCACAAAATCATCCATCCTTGTGCACGAAAATTGTAACAGTACATCCAAACAATTAGTACAACTAGAGATGTTTAAATCAAGTCCATTGTTTCTTTCACAATCCCTTGGTGGAACTTCTAAGACGTTTTCTTTCTGATAAGTGGAAAAAATGCCATTTTTGTTGTCTCTCTCATAATATTTTTCTAGAATTTTCATTTTCAGAGAAAATTGCCTCGAAAAAGAGAAAACCCTAGTAATTCACTACTCATTCTAGCATTTTCGTTGCGCTTTCAACAAGTTCGTTGCGTTTTTCCCTTTTGTACTCCTTCCCCTCACTCATTTCCTGATATTTCTCTTTTCCTTACTCCCTAACATTACCCCCTACCCCACTAAATTTTCTCAATAATTTAGGAAACCCCTAACCCATCATTCCACTTCATTTTCCAAAAATCTTTGAAGCAACATTTTCCATAAATGACCTTTTAGTAACTTGTTTCCAAAGCATATTGTGGCCCATCAGAGATGAAAAAAAACTGCTCTTAGTTTTCTAAAATTTCTTATGGTTGGAGAGATATTGCGGCATCTTTGAGACCAATTTGTGTACAAAGCCCAAATTTTTTGGCAATTTCTTAAACTGTCATACAACAGAAAACATACCGTGGGGCACGCTACACTTTTGATGGAGGATTCAAAATGACAAATGGTTTGTATTTTCAGACTCCTCATGACTTCTACATCACTTTGGAGTATCCAGAGGAAAATTTTGGTCAAATATAGCATGCATGAATGGCAAAACACCACTTGAAAATGACCTTTCTACCACATTTTGGAGGAGAACACTACGCTTTCTGAGTACTTTTGGGAGAAGACAAGTTTGAAGGGCCAAATCATGTCAATTTTGTTGCTTAAGCATTTCATCAGTTAGTAGACATCCCCAACTTTCTAGAACACTTTTTAGATTTGTATTTGGAACTTGGGAAGGCCTCCACAACTCCATTTTTCCTAGCACGCTATGCTTTCTATCAGTTTCACTACACTTTATCCTGGAAGTGGTTTTTTCAGCAATTATTTGCCAGATTCGACATCTATGAAGTAAAATGTTACTTTTTGATGTGGTAATTATGTAATAGGGTGTAAGTGAGTCAATTATAGTGATTTTGAGGTAGATTCATGCTTGGACATCAATGTTTGGTCAAATGTGTTGGTTGAGGAAAAATGGGGATTAGTTGTAACCTTCCTAAATATATCACACTACCTACTAAAACATGAAAAATTTAGCACTCTACCATCATTCTCATCTAATTCATGTATTCATAGATCACTTACCATTATAGCATGGATGTATTCATATGCTTGTCTCAAAGATTAATCCATGCATGTCTATGTAGGAACTAATTCAGACTGTGAAACTATAGATGGCTTATTAAATCAGTTATAGTTTCTTTGATGGTACCCTACTACTTAGATAACTGTAGTAATTCTAGAGCTAATACATGCACGAAGTCCTGACTCTTTGGAAGGGATGGATTTTTCAGATAAAAAAGGTCGGCGTGGGCTTGCCCGCTTCTCTGGTGAATCATGATAACTCAACAGATCGCACATCCCTTGTGTTGGCGATGGTTCATTCAAATTTATTCCCTATCAACTTTCAATGGTAGGATAGAGGCCTACCATGGTGGTGATGGTTGATGGAAAATTAGGATTCGATTCCAGAGAGGGATCCTGAGAAACGGCTACCACATCCAAGGAAGGCATCAGGCGAGCAAATTACCCAATACTAACGTGGGGAGGTAATGAAAATAAATAACAATACCGGGCTCATCGAGTTTGGTAATTGGAATGAGTATAATCTAAATCCCTTAATGAGGAACCATTGGAGGGCAAGGTTGGTTCTAGCATCCATGGTAATTCCATCTCTAATATTGTATATTGAAGTTGTTGTAGTTAAAAATCTCGTAGTTGGATCTTGGATCGTAAAGGTCGGTCCGCCTACTCGGTGTGCACTTGCCCCTCCGTCCCTTTTGTCGGCGGCATGCTCCTAGCTTTAATTGGCTGGGTCATGGTTTTGACGTTGCTACTTTGAAAAAATTAAAGTTCTCAAAGAAAGCTTATGCTCTAAATACATTAGCATAGAATAACATGATAGGAGTCTGGTCCTAATGTGTTGGCCTTCGGGACTAGAGTAATGATTAATAGGGACTATTGAGGGAATTCATATTTCATTGTCAGAGGTGAAATTCTTGGATTTATAAAAGATGAACCACTGTGAAATAATTTTCCAAGGATGTTTTCATTAATCAAGAATGAAATTTGGGGGCTCGAAGACGATTAGATACCGTCCTAGTCTCAACCATAAACAATGTTGACCAGGGATCGACGGATATTTCTCTAAGGACTTCGCCAGCACATTCTGAGAAATCAGAGTGTTTGGGTTCTGCGGGGAGTATGGTCGCAAGGCTGAAACTTAAAGTCCTTATTAAAAGATCTCTTGGTCACCCAACCTTAGCCAGGCCATATTAAAAAAGCTACTTCCAAGACAAAATCACTTCTTACCTATCATCTGGCTCGTCTTTTTGCTTATTGCTCCCTTGTGTGTTTTTTTCGTTACATCTATTCATCCGTTTGGGTGCCCATCTTGCCTACTCACCTTGCATTGCATTTGGGTGCCCCTCTTGCCAACTCGCCTTGCATTTCCCTTGGTCGCCCAGCCTTGGCCATGCCATATTAAAAAATATACCTCGAAGCCAAAGCTAGTTCTTATCCGTCCTGCAACTCATCATTTTTCTTAGTGCTCCCCTGTGTGGTCATTTTCGTTACGAATCTTCGTGCGTTTGGGTTCCCATCTTTCCAAATGGAATTGCGTTGTGTTTGGGTGCCCCTCTTGCCAACTCGCCATGCCTTTACTTTGGTCATACAACCTTGGCCTGGCTCTTCGTGTGTTTCGTTATGACTCTTTGTGCGTTTGGCCAGGTTGATTAACATGTTGAAAAATTGTTACATCATAGGAGTGGCCTATGTTATTAAATAATGAGACATAGGGGGTATTAGTTGCATCCACAAGAAGAGAAATAACCCAGAGAATTGATCAACAAAGGGAGAGTGAGTTTCATTGAACCAATTTTTCAACATGTTAATCAACAAGAGGGTTGGGTTTGTTGTAGGTATGTCAAATAAGATTCCCATAACAAGTCAATCTTAGAATCCTGAGGGGAAAGTTACTTTTTGGTTTCTTGGAAACTATATTTATGTATATATGAGTAGTGCTTCAAAAAATGATGGTTTTGTTAGCCAACCTATATGAGGTTTAAATTCTGGTGTGCAAAGGAATTGTCCTCTAAACAATCTATAGTGAATATATTGATGTTGGAAAGAAACAAAATTTCCAAATCAATGGAATCTATGATTATGTTGTATGGAGATCTAGGATTTGTAGTGTTATTCCTATTCTACCACATCACAAAATAGTGAACACAATATAAATGAAAAACAATACCCTCGTATACCAATCAAAAAATTAAAACAAAGAGAGGATGAGATGAGATGATATATAGAGTGGGTCTGTAGTGATCATTGAGTATAAATATGAATGAATGAACTTCTCTTGGTTTCAAGAATAATTTATTCTCTATTAAACAAGGCCAACCACATAAAGGTGAAATCTCATATGGCCCCTCCCTCGCCTCACATCACTCTCAATTCCCCAATACCCAATATATAAAATAGATAAAAAACAAAAGAAACATATTAATCATACATAGAAACTACAAGCACAAAAATGAAATAAAACTTTAAAACATGTAATTAACCCACATAATTAAAAATTATTTAAAGAGAATAATAATTCATACAAATTAAAATATCTAGTTACGTACCTCATCAACCAACGCAACATTTGTATCATCCTTCTTCTGTATCTTCTTCTTGATCATCCATCTCAATATCTGTATCGGCATCCAGTTCATAAAAACTGTTGAAAGGATTGATGATATCATCATCATCATCAATGTCATTTTTTAGCATATCTTCATCAATATCATCATCAAGAACTGGCACATTATCTCCTACGGCTGGTTCATCTTCTCCATCTTCTTCATCTATCGACCCATATTCTTCCTACTCTAGTTATACATCATCTTCTTCTTTAATATCATCTTCCTCATCTATGGTATACTTTACTGGCCTTCCCCTTGGATCATATCTAACAACAAATGACCAATCCCTCTTACCTAGAACCTTTGACTAAAAGAATTTTTCACATTGACTTGGAAAAACATATTCATCATTTGTTTTTTCAAACATCATTGTTTTAATCATATGAAATCCATGGGCATCTTGAATATCGGTTCTTTCCTCATCATGTTCATTCATTTGTAACCTATACCATTTGACATCGAACAAAACTAATTTAAAGGAATTAAAGTCACACTCAATTATATCATTCAAAAACCCATAGTATCTATTTTCATATTCTCGAGGATGTCTGTCACTCATAAAGGAAACATCAGTGACTTGGAATATTGCAGTTATCCCACTATCTGAAGTTTTTCTGGTTTCATCCAACTGTTTGATGTGAAACTTACGACCATTGCACCACATAGCCTTGTGGTGTTTCAACTGCAATATGACAGACATGTAAAAGATGCATTCTCAATTAATAATAAACAAATTTATATAATTTGGAAAGTATAATATGAAAAAAAAACACCTACAGTCACATTAATATAATATAAAATAACTGAATAAAATGGGTGAATTTTCTTGCCTTTCCATGTTTCAAACAATATGCTAAATCCATTTCCCTTTGCGTAAAATCAAAATCTCCATTACGACGAGCTTCTCTAACCAATTCAGACAGTTCTTTCCATGATAACCTACCACCATGACGTTCTTTACATGTATCAATCCATACCTTCATCTAGTCCAAATTATTTGCAATGTATAAATTTAGTGCATCCCAATCTTGAGAAACTAACCGATCGCAAAGGCACAATTCACCAATATTAAATATTAGTTATAACCATGGTAAACATTAATAATAAATATTAAATGAGTATGATCATATACACAACAAAACGAGAAATTTGTGTTTATTAAAAATATCCACATTTTAATTACCTCTCACTTTCCTCATTGTACCTTTCCCCAATAGCTACTCCCTTTCAATTTTTTTGATGGAGTTCACATCCCAAATGCAATCCACTGCATGCATAGAATGCGCTGCTAATTTAGGAAGATACTGACTAATATACACCATGGATTCATATAACATATATCCCTCCACATAGAACCCTCAGGACGTGCTCTTTGTCTAACCAAAGCCTTCAATGATTTCAAGTGCCTCCCCACCATCCACATTGACCTTGTGTGTATAGGTCCACACATTTCAATATCCTCAAATTGGTGTATGACGTAGTGTTCTTGTGCATTGAAAAATGATGGAGGTAGATACTTCTTCATTTCACACATTAGTCGAGGAATTTCTCTCTTCCAATACTTCATATCATCTTCATGGATTTCTTTCAATGACAACCATCTATAGATCATGATGCAAGAAATTAACATGTTTCAATAAAACATATAAATACATATTACATTACAAGTAAAACACATGTCATCAAGTACAACAATTTTTTTTTTTTTTTGCATATATATTGCAGCTACTTACCTCATGTATTTTCCAAGATCAGATATAACTTGTTTGACATTGTTGTCAAGTTGTTTGGGAGAGATAAAGGTAGAACATACTATAACAATAAAAATGAATCGTTACTTGTTCAAAACTAGACAAAAAAATAAAAATATCAAAAAATGTACACGGCCAATATATAAATATGTATACTAAAATAATTAATTACCTTAATGAAGGTATGCCAATCATGTGTTTTTACCCCACGAAATTCACCTTTCTTCGTTAAGACATTATTTATGTTTGAACAAAAACCTGTGGGAAATTTAATCTTTTGAATGACCTATTTTACACCATTGCTTTGTTTCTTTGTTAATAACCAAGGAAGTTTATTTTGGTCTCCATCATTATTTGATCGGATCACACTTTTCATTTCATGATTGGCTTCCTGAATGTCATTACAAATTTTGACATTTTCTTCTTTATCCCTCCTGCCATCTATGATTCACCATAATGTTTATGTCAAATTCTTCCCGATATGCATTGTATCAAATAAATGAACTATTTTTAGGTCCTTGTAGTAAGTCAACCTCATGAATTGAGTGGGATAACATTTCATTCCTTGTGGAAGCCCATTATTACTACCTTCGATTATGACATTGATGGAGCATAAACAAAATCAAAAAACTATTTATCAAATGCAGTAAAATAAAATGAATAATTAAAATAAAATTTCAAAACATGATTCCATTTATGATACATAAACAAAATGAGTACCTCGAGGACTGATTTTTTC
>JASDQU011314390.1:13717-24609 GCA_032191745.1 Picea mariana
TCATTGGGTGGGTAGCAATAAATGAGAGAGCAAAAGAAACTCCACTATCCATGATAACAAAGACTCAACACAAAATCCTATGGTCAGCTAATAGTCAAAGAGCATACCAAAAAGTAAAACAGCCAATAAGCATGAAAACGGGCTAAAGTGGCTGAGTGGCCTCCCTCACTAAAGAAGGTATGTCTCATCCAAGAGGGACATGAGACTCCCTACGAAAGTTTGGAGGTAACATAATCAATTATAAGGTCCCTCGTAGGCTTAACAACCAGTCAGTTAGATCCCCCCAGAGAGGTAATCCTCCAAAAGGTTGTGTGTTTTTCGACCCCTATCTGACTCAAGATACAAGAAGAATAACCCCTTCAAGTAACCTATGAGAAACCTAAGTCAAGAAACTAATAAACCATTGTATAACCGATTCACAGGCAAGCAGTCATAAGTCTATATCACCGTATGGGAAGGGTAGCAAAGATTGAAACCTTGAAAGCATTGCCTCTCACAAAGATATGGGGACTAGTAAGATCCCCAAATATGAATAAATCCACAGAAATATCTCTGTCGCTAGGTGAGTATCCAGGGGTCATCCCTTCAACTAACTTCGCGCAACCTCATGATTAACTCCGGTGTGAGCGGAGCCTCCTGATATTGCCAATTATACCATGGATTTCTCATCTCCCTGTCTCAAACACATAAGTTGATTTAATTGCCTTGGAGAAGTTTACTCACAAAATCCTATTCCAAGGCACTAAATTCTAGGCTAGTTTGTGCACTCTAAAAAATAACATCGTGACTGATCAATTTTAGTTTAAAGCGTAAATTTTATTGGTCGTGATTACTCAAAAAGGTATGGAAATGAAACTCGTGGTGTTATGACTCTGCATAAAAATAAAAATAGATATAATGCAAATCCTAACTTTAACTTTTTAGTGAATGATATGCTAAATAAAACAGTGCAATCTTCAATTTTAACTCTACAACTCAGAAATAAAATGTAATCTTTCGCTAAATGTGCTAAGTTAATGATAAAGTTTCAAAGAAAAAAATACCAACCAATGCAAAATTCCTATTTTTTTTATTTTCAATGTATTTAAAAAGAAAATGCATGGACTGATAAGCGACTTGATATATAACTTATACTATGTATAAAAGCAATCACTTGAGAAGAATACCAAGCAACTAAGCAGACAGCCCAACTACCAAGGAAAAATAAAAAACAAAAAACAAAGAGAAAGATGCCACCCAAAAATTCAACTCCAAAAAGGTTTCCTGTCATCCCAGATAATATCAACAGGTACCATAGAGACCTAAGAAGGTTCAGTGATCCTCAAAACCTACCCAACAGTCACTAAACCAAGAAAACAAGAAATGGGGAAGTGGTATACGCTCCTATTCAAGGGAAAAGGGTGTATATATGCCTCTTGTAGTGGGACAGCAAGCGTATAAACGTGGTTGTCAAGGGAAAAAGGGCGTATATCTTTTAAAACAAGGCTAGGCAAGGTCAAAAGGCTAAAAACTTAGACCCAGAGTGAACAGACTCTATCCAACTGTGATACGACAAGAAATACAAAGGCAAAAGAGCAATGTAAGAAGGAAAAATACTTCAACTCTTAGAAGGAATATCTCTCCCCAGTGGAGTCGCCAATTCTTTTACAAAGGAAAAAATCTCTATGGCCAAGGGTAAACCACAACAAACAGGTATGACTGCAGAAATCAACTCAATTCCAACATGTGCTATATAAACTAATGTGTAATACGAGGAAGAAGCCTACCTCGATCCAATCATTTGATGTCGTTCCACCGTTCAGCACTTTGACCCAAAGCTTTACACCTACAAGAAGTTCTCAACAAACAAGCGATGTGAGTATATAGGGATAGTATATAAAATGAGTTAGCACATCAGATAGCACAATCTATTAATAAACATTACAAACATGCCCATAGATAATAATCATATATTTCCAAAATATCGATAGGATGGGAAAGGAGTATTTCTATTAATAATTGATCAACAAAAGTATCAACATTACAGATATCTGTGTCGACATGGTTCGAAACCAAGAAACCAAGTTCCTTCCAACTGGGTCTCCACCACTTCAATCCTCCACCAAAGGCATGCTCATAGAAAAGATATAAAGAGATCCTCTTGAGAATAAGGGAAGAGCTTGGGGGTTGAACACTGTGTTTAGAATTGAGGGACAAAGGGATGCAGACTCAATATGAAGTAATTTCTCCAAAGTAACTTTGCTCTCAAAGTTGAATGCTTTCTCTCTTTTTCCATAGCTTAAAATTGTGCTCTTATAGCCTCTAGAATGCAACTGAAGGGTCGATTCGGAACGTTTTCAGTATATGGAAGGCCAAAGATCAGAGATCTTCTGTCATGACATGGAAACCCAACCTCATTTTGTATTTTCTGGCACAAATCCCATTATATGCGAGCTGCAGTGGAGCAGCAAGCGTATACGCATCTTGCAAAGCAGTTAGGGAGCGTATATGTGGAAAAATATGTATTTTTGTCTTTGGATTTATCAATAAGGGGTTGATAAGTCTGCATAGGGAAATGGAAAAAGGCCCTTTGTGCAAGATAGAAATGGTGAGGCAAATCTTTCTATAACAGATAAGTAATAAAAATTTTCCACAAAGAATAGGGGGTCTCATCACAAGCCAACCTACCACGATCATAGGATACTAACCTAAGTAACATTCCCACTATGGCTACCACAGTAGGGAAATGGCCTTTGACATTTTCTTTTGTCAAAGGACAAGAGGTCTCATCATGAGTTGGCTTGTTCACTTAAGTTACACTCTAGTGAGTGGCATTATCATCATCTGGCTACCAAACTAGGATAATGGTCTTTTTTGGGAAAAGACGATTCAAGTATTTATTAAGGATACGGGTTCATCTATGGCTTAAAAGGCAACCCTGCCAAGGCTATGGACGCCTGCTGGCAACAGTGGCTTTGCCTATGGTATGGAAGTTTATCTCAAAAATGTCAAGTTTTTGTCTACCTCTATATTTCCTTTACTCAAATAATAAGGCTATCATATCAGTTATACTCAATAACTTGGGAAAAACAACAATATTATGATATGTGGAATATTTTTTTTAAAATGAACAGATTTAATTTATTTTGGTTTATTTATCCACAAAACATTTTTTGATCATTGGCATAATAAATTCAAAATTCCCACGAAAGAGGACTATCATTTAATGATTTCCGATTTAAAGTGATTTTTGAAAATTATACATGATTAGTCCCCATCGACAGTGGCAGTGCAATTATTACCTCTCACCGAAAAATACCTACACTCATTACATTCGCCTATGCTAACGGTTGAGGACGACCTCTACATTAATGAGAGGAGTGGATTCTCGACACACTTTTCGATAAGATGTAATGATTGTAATAAATGGAAAACCCACATTCTTATACACTTGTTGTTCACTGATATTTTTTGTTTTTGGCAATTATTCCTCCAAGATGGTCTAACCAAATTTGCAACTAGGAACGATAGTCGTTCTTATTTTCTCACAAAAATATGGGTGGCTGAAGCGTGCGCAGGGAGCCAACATTACTACAGGTAAAAGAGCAGGAAAGAGAAATCCTACACCACTTAGGGTGGATGGAATACTTCAACCGTTTGCAAGGGTCTGATACAAACATCACACTTGAATTCTTTGAGAATTTGCAGGGAGAAATCTCCATAGTTCAGGACATACGAATTCTAGTTACTCCAGAAATCATAGCAGAGGTTATAGGTCTCCCTAACATAGGAATTCAATGGATAGGAAGATATACATCGCTCAAAGAATCTGTAGAATCTTTCGCAGAACCTGGAGAAGAGTTGGAAAAAAATGGAAAGGGACTTAACCCCAACACCCTCAGCGAACCATGGAAAGAAATGGTAGGGGTAATTTAGAGGTACAATACCTGTGATGGACGATACGATGTAATCTAGCCACACCACCTCAAACTAATAGCGGCACTCAAACAACGGTTAGTAATCAATCTACCTTTCTTTCTAAATGCCATGTTACATGAGGTTGCCTTAAGAACATAGAATTCCAAGGATCTTGTTACTGTTATCAGCCATCATGGATTAATTAAATTGATAGTAAGTAAGGCATTGAGTCAAACCCAATTGACCTAGGATAATCTTATTGGGGCCAGTAAACCTCTACAACTAGAACAGCCTGAATTATGTCATGAAAACCCATTACAGGGAACTGAAGAGATACATGGAGAGGAGGCCACTGCCCAAATATAAGTTTCACCTCCTCAACCCAAAGTTAAGGCAGACCCTGTTCAAATGAAAGAGGTTCATACCTCATGGACAAAGTCTCGGACCTCACAGACAAAGGATCAAACCCCACAAGAAGGGACACTAACCAAAAAGAGAAAAAGATAAATGGATGCTCCTAAAACCCCCATTGAGAGAACGAGGAGAAATAGATGAAAAAGAAACTCTGAAGAAATTCATAACACAATAGAGCAACCCTTATAGGAAAATGACCAGGGTATTGAGCATACAGAACAAAATTCATAGGGAAATAGTCAAGAAGACACCCAGCCAGCATCAGAGCATATGACAGAACAATGTTTGAAAATCTATGAACAAGAAATAGCTCAAGTTTTAGGGAGATTAGGAGCCTCAGTTGATAGAGATAAATCAAAATGATATCAAGAATGAGCCTCTTCTTCAAATCCTGCTGAAAATTTCCCTGATATCGAAATGTCATTTCCTGAGGACACAACATATGAAGAACCACATCTTGAGGCAATAAGCCCTCTTGAACAGACAAAGCACTTGGAAAGAACATAATAACAACTACCTATTGATCAGAATAAGGAAGACCTTGAGACTCCTCACAAACAGAAAGCAGGCAAAAGCCATAAGACAATTAGAAAGTTGAAAAAGGAGAACAAGTTGTTAAAGAGAAAGGTTAAAAAAGTTGAAGCATTAAAACTAAAGGTTGGAAAACTTAGAGGAATTATTAAAGAATTGAGGAAGTAGCTAGAACAAGCAGATAAGGCCCACCAAAGAAAGAAAAAAAAAAGGTCCAAAGTGCAGGGAAGAAAGCCTCTTCCTGAAAGAACGATCACTACAAAATCTATGGGAACAAAGACAGACCCTGAAGAGATAACAATAGAGAATGCAGTAGATCAGAATGAGGAGTTAATTCCTTCAGAAACTATTGATTTTGAGGTACAGATAGATACCCTAGTCTCATAGGAAATACCTCAATCCCTTGAACAAGACCCCACCATTAGGATATTGGAGGAAGAATTGATACACTCTCAATAGAGTTTGATTCAAAGTAGGAATGAATTGATGACTATGGCAGAAAATCTACCATTCCAATATCAGGAATAGAATGTTATCATTGATAGACTGGTAACAGAGCTTATACAAGCTTATCAAGCATTAAATCAATCCAAAGATGAGATGGGTTCTATAGAAGAATATCGAGCAGCTCAGTCTTGGGAACAGGATGTTGTTATTGATAGGCTAAAGGCTAAGTTGGTACAAGCTCAGCAAGACTTAACTCAATCCAGAGAAGAAATGATCACTAGGGATGAAAATCAAAAGGTTGTTAAACAACTGAAGGATATGTCAGCAACAAAAAGTGAAACATATGTTGAGCTCACCAAATCCCAAGAAAATATTAAGAAAATGCAAAGTCAATTTGAAAAATCTTTGGAGAAAATCAAGCAGATTTGTGATGTTTACTCTGATGCAATCAATTGTAGATCCCTTTCCACCAATTATACCCTATTCTTGTTGGAACGCTACCTATTGTTAAGGGTAAAATCCATCAAAGCAGGTAAGCCAATTACATTTTCCACTGTCCATGAGGTCATTTCATGTTTTAGAGAGCAGGAAGAAAAGGTGCAATATTTTCTATGTGAATTATACTTCCATAATTTCATTTTGGAAGATGACAGGAAAAATAACTCTGGTCCCTTTATTGGAGACATTCAGTTCCAAACATTCCTGTCCTTTACTAAGAACCAATTTATATGAGGCAAGGCTCACAAGAATTTTATAAAGAGGGAAATAGGGTTAGATCTCTAGATCAGAGGAGAACCCCGCAAGTCCTTTCCATCCATTATGCAACATAGAACCTTTATGAAAAGGGGGGGGTTAGAGATTCTCTAGACCCCATCCATCGACAGGTTATCCATTCAAGCATCATATACTTTAGATAACTCAAAGAGGAAGCTCTTGCTACTTCTAAGGTGAGATGGGATGCATCCTCCAATGAAGTCAAAATTAGGGAGCCCTTCAGGTTCAGGAATTTCTTTGCAACTACCTATAGAGTAGAAAGGTATTCTAGACTGCTCCTGGAGGAAGGACCTACTTGGATTGGATGCAGGTATAATCCCCCTATCCTCTGGTTTCCTCTAGAAATTTACCAGAAGGATTATCAAATTAACAAGAAAAGGGAGGATGTTGCTTTTGAAGAGCTCAAAAGAAGTAATGGGTTCAAGAGACCTGGTGAACCAACTTTCCCTCCTTACAGCATCACTTCTTTACATGTAGGATCTAAGCTTGCATAAGGACATGCAATAAGGTAATTCAGGGAGTATGTTGGGTTATGAAAAAGGTACAAATATCCTCCTTATTCACACAGTTTGTGATACAATCTTGAGTGACTTTTTTGTTAATTAGGGATAAATAAAATAGAAAATGATTAATATGTCTTCTAGTGTTATTACTGAAGTCATGATGAATAAATTCTAAAATAAGGTTGGAATTGTTTGATTTTGTTACAGGATTGGTTAAATATTTTCAAAACCAAAATAGCAAAGGATATCTTGAAAATGCGTGAACCATTGGAGATTAAGGGCTTTTGGTGCAAAAGCAGTTTTAAAGATGATTTGGTTTCCTATATTGCAACTTTATAATAGTAAATCAATCCTAAGGATCTTCTGATCCTCAGGATGGCTTGATTTAATCAGATTATTGTATATATAGAGGATAATAGATCCTAAAATACAAGCTAAGAATTACGTTCAAGTATTCAAACTTAGAGTTACTCTGCACAAGCAATTTTTGTGAATGATGTACCAACTATGAAGTTAATAAAATATTTGATCGTTTTCACAATTTATATATACTGCATTTCTCGTAGTAGTGCTTCTAAGGACCAAGGGCCTAGTCTAAAGGAGATATTGTTTCAATTGTAATTGTATCAGTTTGATTTCTATTTTACGATTCAATTCCCTTTCACAATAGTTAAGACGAATGCATAAGCATGCTAATGATTTCATATGGTTTGCATACAAAAGATAGATATATCTCTTCAGTGTCAATGATTGTTGACTCCAATTTCCATTATTGTATTTTTCTTATTGACAGTTCCTCACGTTTTCATACGTGTTGTTTTGTTTACTTAAGATTCGCATTAGTTGTTCCTTTTGAATAGGTTACAATTTTCGTTCCTTTCGGTTAAAGTTACAATTGTTGTTCCTTTCGGTTAAAGTTACAATTTTTGTTCCTTTCAGTTAAAGTTACAATTTTTGTTCCTTTCCATTCAGTTATGATTATTGTTCCTTATGATTAGATTACAATTGCATTTTCTTTCTATTAGAATAGTTCGTTATTTACTTTCCAACAATTCATATCCTAGTTAATAGTTAATTCTGCAAGTCTTTACTCAAATTCAATCATTGATTTTTAGTTAAATGAATTTAGCAGGCTAGCTAGTTCCTTTTCATTCACATCATGTTAGCAATTAGATTTCAATTTTGTTAAGTAATATCTTAATATTAGAATCTTGAAATGAACATTTGAGGAACTTGATTATGGATAATCTCAGGTTGCTATCTGCATAGACTTTGTTGATGTTCTTGAAATAAAATATGAATCCTCGGGTTGATAAATTAATGTTAAAACTAAGGTTGTTTTAGGACATATTTAGAGCCCAACAAAGACATGTGGTAAGGGAATAACACCAAATGGCATGATTACTCTTAACAAAAATCGCCCAGCCATCAAAGACAGATTTCTGAATCTGTGATTTTCATTAGAAAATTGCCAAATAATGCTTCAACTGTCAAATTTGATTTATACTGATCAGATTAGATCTTATTGGTTAAATATTATGTTATTTTAGGTATTTCAAATCCATTAAAATAGGATCTTGAAACCTTGATGTAAAGGCTATAAAGCCTGAGACCTTTGATACACCAAAAAGAGGGAGAACAGTCTGAGGATTGTGGTTCTATTCTTGAAGACTTGTACATTTCATTCTTTGGAGATGTCCATTAATATATCTTGACATCGAGCTTCTTTCACTATGTTACTTAGTTTTCCATTTCCTTTCTTTGCAAGTTTATGTATATTCAATGACAGAAGGTTGTCATCCCATCTCTTCATTGGTATACTAAACTTATATACTTTGCTTATGATGATTTTCTTAGGGTGAGATAGTTATTATCCTATTGGTGCATTCATAAGCTAAAGTTGCAAGTATACCTATTGGGTTTGGCCATATATTATATGCAATCTTATATATGTTTCTGCTGGTGTGACGAGTATTTTACCTATCATTACTGGTCATTCACATATACTATTGTATAGGTATTTATGTTAGCATAATAGGTCTTCTCCATGTTTCCACACATTAAATTAAACTTTCTGAGTTACATAGTTGAAAGCCTTGGTATTTCAAGTGACTGATGTATTTCTAAATGGATATGAGTTTATAATGTCATCCGATCTGATCCTCTTTTCCTCCACATTATTGATCTTTTTAAAGTTACCAATCTTACACACTTCTACAGTCAGGGAGTGATTTCTTGGAGTGATAACAAAATGGCTTCGTTGTCGGGGAACGAAAGTGAAAGCAGAGTTTCCCCGGGAGAATGACATAAATCTAATTCTTGATGGTAGATAAGAGATAGACATAAATTTTGACTGTAATCATTTGCCTGTAGACTCCACATTCAAGAATCCACTGGGGAGGATCCAGTTGATAGAAGATGAAGAGGCTGAATTCTAAATCAAGGTATCAATTCATCAGTCTACTTCATGAATTGTTACTATTTTTTATTAAATCCTTCGTACTTTTTCCTTTGCATGTAAAGAAACTTATTTTATGTTTTGTATATTCAAAAAATCATTATCCCTCTTGTATATATCCAACCTCAGTAGAGGAAATTCTGCAGCCCTATATTGTAGATGTTGATTCAATATCCTCATCACAATCTATTCTTAAATATGATTCCTACATTGCAATCCCTCTTACATTTGATCACTCTTCTGATTTCGTAGAGATCGAAATTGATTCCAAATCTGTCCAAATCTCAACACCTTTTTTCATTACTTCTAAGCCTTGTCATGAACCTATTAATTCTCATAAACAAGCCTTTGCTTTTCAAATTAAGATCAGGATGAAGATTTTCAAGCCTTTAAGGCTTCCCTATATCCTTCATCCTTATCCTCTTGACTATTATGAATATATTCCCCAGTTTTCTGGAGAAAATCAAGTTTCAGCTGAGAGGCACTTGGGATCCTTTAATGATTTTGTTGATCGTTTTCAGATTGTTCATGAGGATGTCATCATGACATTGTTCTCTAAATATTTAATCATATGTGTTGTTGTATGGTTTAAAGGTCTAAGAGCTGATTCTATTGGCTCTTGGATTGAATTTTCTAGTGCTTTTGTGAAGTATTGGGGTGAGTACAAATCACTAGATTCATACCTTGCTGATTTTTATGATTTGAAGAGAGAGTAGGGTGAATCTTTGCCTGTCTTCAATAGAAGGTTTTACAACAGCTATCATGACATGCCTTTGGATATTAGGCCTACGGAAACAACTTCCATGATATAGTATGTTATGGGATTGCATTCAAAACTTGCCCTTCTTTTTCTAGAAAGGAAATCTTCATCATTAAGTATTTTGTTTGAAGATGCTTAGAGGTGGAAGAGAAAATTTATGCTTCAAGGAGAATCCCAGAGTAGGTTGATGTTGAAAACCATTATCTGCTTGAGCCAACAGAATGTCAGTACAGTTCATATTTTGAGCTGGAAAGTAATGACTATGAGTCAGTTTCAGAACAACAACAAGCAACTAAAATTATTTCAGATTCTTCAACATTTTCGGAACATTCCAGAGACATGTATTCATGTAAAATTTATGATCAGTTTACAAATCCAGTTAAACCTATGACAAATCATGATTTTATAGACAACTATATTTATAGAGCTGATCAAAATCTTTGTTATTCAAACATTGATCTATCATCATCTTTTGAGCACCATTCTGAAGAGGAAGTCATATTTTTTGATGATTACAAGGTAATCACAAAAAAACAAAAGGGTAATCAATATTATAGTAGAAAAGAAGTTACACAGGTGCAACTTTTTCCTGAATACCAACAGATTTCTGATATCAATTTCAAAGATCCAGTGGTAGCCTTCATAGAATCATATCTTTCAGAAAACTTGAAATTTTCAGACTTCTTTAGCTTCCACATATTTCCTGTTGATTTTGGTTCTGTGAATGATTTTTATTCACTGCTGCTGCATTTCAAAAAATAGCTATTGATCGGTGAGAATGATGAAATCATTTCAGTATTTAAATTGCTTGGATGGATACTATGGAAATCGGTTTTTACCTAAACAAATTTGTAGAGCTGGTTAGGGTAGAGTAGGGTAGGAAATAAGCTTGTTGCCCAAGCATTTCTTTTCTTCCACTTTACAGCAGATGCATCAGTTACCTTGTGTGAATAAAGGCAGTCTTGAAGATGTATAGATATCTTTACACATGTCATGAAATATTTTCAGAAAGAGGTGAATGGATGGATATATGCCCAATGGAATTTCGGCTCCATGCCCAATGGAATGTTGACTCCATGCCCAATGGAACACTAGAGACTAAGTTATG
>JASDQU011314392.1:9347-20207 GCA_032191745.1 Picea mariana
TGTTAAGGGTGCGATGCTTTTCATACGAAGGAAAAAGAGCATCTTCTTGACGTTTCTAGAAGAGAAGATTTTGAGGTGAGGTGGCCTCCGATTGGTTTGGATTTGAGTCACATCCATGATCTCTTGGGATCATCCTAACCTCCTCACCCTATCCTTTTTAGCCTATAAAAAGAGAGGAGTTTTCATGGGGAAGGTTGGATTGAGTTGGCTAGAGCTTGTAGATTGGAAAAGTTGGAAAGTTCTTGAGTTTTGTAGCTTGGAGCTTTTGGAGCTTGTATGTTGGATTTGAGATTTCCTTTGTCAAGATAGATTGTTGATCTCAGGATCGTCACAGTTTTCACCATAGTGGCATGTGACATCGTCGTAATTTTCTCAGTGTTAAGGGTGGGGCGATTTTCGTACAAAGGAAAAAGAGCATCTTCTCGACATTTCTAGAAGAGAAGCTTCTGAGGTGATATGGCTTCCGATCGGTTTGGATCTGAGTCACATCCATGATCTCTTGGGATCATCCTAACCTCCTCACCCTATCCTTTTCAGCCTATAAAAGGAGAGGATTTCTCATGGGTAAGGTTGAATTGATTTGGCTAGATCTTGTAGATTGGAAAATGTGGAAAGTTCTTGAGTTTTGTAGCTTGGAGTTTTTGGAGCTTGTATGTTGGCTTTGAGATTTTCTTTGTCAAGGTAGATTGTTGATCTCAGAATCTATGGAGTAGAAGTGTGTGGGATACAAGGAACTATTGGAAGGAACCTGACAACATCAAGGCATATTGTTGTATCTTTCTTCCAAATTCTTTAATACAGTGATATATTTATTTCCCATAAAATTGGTCATATTTTATTGTATGACTTCTTGATCACATATATAGGTTTTGTTGAGTATATGTTGTTTCTTTCACTTCATTGACTTGTGTCTTTTTTACAAGTTCAACATCCCATAAGCCTTGGAACGGAGTGACGATGACACTAGTGGGGACAAACAAAATTTAAAAGGTATGTCATTTATCTCTTGTTATTTAGTATGCTTGATAATTAAAACTTAGGGAAAGTTTTATATCCTGTCTTGTTTTGTTCTATTTTTGTGGTGAAACTAGGGAGATCTGTTTGTGTCCACACTTACTGACTTGTTCGATAAAAGATAGTGTTCAAGTCTTATAGTTTGAGGGTTTGGTACTTCAGAGGGTTAGAATCTCGTCTTTTCATTCCTCTCTTGCAGCTATTTGGCCTTTGGAGGATTGTATCTTTTCCTCTTAGATTTGTTGGAGGATTATTATGATTTTGTTATGTGATCTCAACTATATTGTTCCAGATCTGCAGATCTATTGTATCAGGATCTCTACTACTATGAATAAAATTAGTTGTATAGGATGTATAGGTGGGAAGTATAAGAGAATACACCCCCACCTTAGTATTCATCACTTTATGCTTCGTATTATTTCTTAGACAAGGGTTTTCTAAGAGAAGTATAAGGGCATACACCCTCTTAGCCTAAACCCTAGCCTAGAGAAACTTTCCTTGGGAAGTAAAAGGGATTACACCCCCAAGGAGGTAGATTCTCTAAGCTCCTTTGAATCCATTAACCCAATAGTAAATGCACTAGTCATACTCTTTTTTGCATTGGAAATATAAAATCATTGCCTTGGGAAACATAATTTTTGACCTTTTGAAAGTTCTCTTGCTTGAAGTTGATTTGTCTCATTGAGATGAGTTTCCCCTCACTAGGGCATCCCCTCTCTCCCAATACTCTAATTTCTTTTATAAACTTTAACCTACAACCATTATGGCTGCATAACCCTATCTATTAACACACTCATAACTCCTAAACTAACCCTAGACTAGCTCTCTAACTTTTCTCATTTACTCTACTAACTAGGGCACATATTTTGAGCTAGTTGTTGGAAAATTTTCATGGTTGATTTTTCTGCTTCTTTCCACTGAATGCTACAGCCACAAGGCTGCAATTTTTTGAAGAAAACACATGTTTACAACAACCATCTTATATTGCTTCTTAATTTCCAATCTTCAGCCTATATTCATTGCTAAGTTTGATGATGATTTACCTAACTAGTCTAGATCTTTATATGATGATTTTAGGTGTTTGTTCGTTGATATAAGCTGATATCTACTTCTGCAAATTAGGGACATCAAACTTAACTTGTTGATCCATCTAACATATATCATTTCAAAGTGTCTTTTCTTATGTCTCGGGAAGGTACCATCATCTAGAAAAGTACTATACCCGTGGGGCATCAATCACTTGACTTGCAAGGTGTCTCTTCCTACCTTTCATTCCACTTAGAATTGAACTCTAGGGGATTTATTTCCACTTCCCTCCATCTCCATCTCAATCCCTTGAGGGTCACTGGGATCTCCTCCCTAGAGTGACCTAGTCACCCTTGAAGTGTGGGACCTACATCGAGGTGGCATTGGGTGTAGGATTACCAAGTTGTAGCACTTGTTTCATGGTTGAGTTGAGATTTTCCCAACCTACAACTTGCGATATAACAATCACAATGACTTCTCCCCTTTATATACAATCCTTGGGGGTCACCATAGAATACCCTCCACAATTCAACACCAAATTAGGCTTTTCTTGTGGGTGTGAAGTCCCAACACAAACCTAGAAATCCCATCACCAAACCCATGAATTGCCCACTCAAATCCAAGAGGGTTTTCACCAAACCGAAAGGACAATATGGTGCCGACAAATATTCCCACATACCTGACACCTTGGCCTCTTTAGGGAATACCTCCCAAAGATACAAAATCAACATAAACAACCTATTTAGTTTCTTGGGTTGAATTATTAGGCTGACATGATGAAGAAACAAATACTCCAAACATGTAAATGAATCGAGGGTATGCTTTCTCCAAATTTTTAGCTAGGTGTGCTCTGTAGAAATTATCCATAAAAAAATATTTCAAATCTAAATTTGCATTAGTTGAAGGAGATTTCCTAGGTGATGGATTTTTATTTTTAAAGAATGAATTGAATGGATTCTTTGTTGAAGTTCCTTCACCATATTTCTTATTTAAATTGACTATTTCATTTGAAAGTTTATTTACAATTCTCTACAAGATTTCAATGTTAGTTGGATCTTTGTCTATTGTTTTTGTGTTTGTTTAAGTTCATGGCAACAATTTTTTAATAATAAATGTATCTTTCTCTTCATCTAAAAAGAGATTCCCTTTAAGACTTATCATTTCCTTTTCTACATTGATTGGTTCTTGAATTGTTTTAGCAAAAGCACTCTTTCCATCTCTTTTTACAAATATGATAATTGAAACATACAGAGAAGAAGTATAAAATTCAACCTTCACATTAGAAATAGGACTAGAGTGTCAATCAAGTGGTTGTAGCTCAATTGGTTTGGGTGGGTATTTTTCTCCTCCCCACTTAGGTTCGAGTCTCATCTATGCAACATGTTTCTCTTTGTGAGCCAATTTTTCTTGAAATACTTGACCGTCCTATGTTCTCCGGATTTCGGGGGGGATTATTGTGGACATAGGGAGCTTTGCGCCATGAACCACAATGAAAACAAATAGGACTAAAATTCTTTTCTTTTTTATTAATAATAATTGTAAGTCTTTGATAAAAATTCTTGATCCATTCCTTTCTATCCATTTTCATTCTATACAATTTTAATACCAAGGAAGTTGGGGTTCATTCATCATTAAATTTGGTCAAGAATGTTGTTTTGAATTGATCCCAACTAGTGATAGATCCTATGGATAAATTGAAATAGTAAGTTGAAGTTTTATTATCAAATGTGTAAGGAAAATACTACATACAACATCTTGTTGATCTCTCATTTGACTACTTACATAATTTTTTAATACGATCTTCACGCGGTCTACACTTATCTAGATAAAATCTAAGCATCAATCTTTTAGGATGTTTTGGTCAGTCATGTTGTTATCTAGGTATGTTTAAATAATCTTGGTCCAACCAAGCAAGTTGTTGATTTTGATTTCCATCCATATTGGTATCGATTAGATTGAGTTTTAGGATCAATATTTGATTCAACATGACTAGAAAATGGAGTAAGGGTTCAGGAATTTCATCCAATGGATAAGAAATAAAATCATTTAGACTTAGAACATAAATATTTTTTTTCATTTTGGACAAATTTCCTATGATCTCTAGTGCTTCTAGTATTTTCTTCAAGAGAGGTAAATTTTATCCAATTTTGTGAGAAAAGGCTCAAGTAACACTTCTAAAGGTATAAACCTCATGTTGAGGAATGATACAAGGTTATTCAAGTTCAGTTTCAGAATGTGACTATGAATTGGGAACTTTTTGGTTTTCAAACTATACTTCAATGTCTTGGAAATTCGGTTAATAACTGAGTCTTTTGTCAACTTCCAATTGTGGTTGATTAGATGAAGATCAAGTTTTTTGTTCTTTTTTTTATAATAAATTCATGGCATAGAACCACTACCATGTTCATCCATGCAAGGGTGGCCTTCCTTATAGTACAAAGTTTTGACACAAACAATTGTCCATCATCTAACTAAGGGAGTTTTCCTAGAGATAAGACCCAATTAGACTTGTCCCTATTTGGGGTAGCAATCTCTTCCAGTATGTTGGGTCAACTGCCAATATACAAATGAGATTTGAATTTACAATATCTAAATCTTGAATGCAGTCCTAATTTTAACAATATAATGTAGTTCTATACTAAGCACCTAGCTAGTATTTAAGAACATAGAGTGAATGTGAAATTAACATTGTTTTTCATCTATTAAAACAAAATCAATTTTTTGAGGATCAAAGGTGAAAAAAATTAAGATAACTAGCCACTAAAACTAAGTAAGCCTAAATTAAAATAGCTAGTCCATTGTTGGGCGGTTTTTCGACACATGGTTTTTGTCGATGGTTTTCTATTTTCGGTTAAGGAATTAGGGTTTTTGACTAATCCAGGTGTTTGGGTTATGGTTTTTGATGTCTATGGATCCTATATATTATATTGTAAACAATGTATCACCATGAATGAATATAGAATATGTTGGTTTTATCGGTTTGGGTTTCCAGGGGAAAAAATATGTGTGTAATGTGTGTATTTGTCGTTGTATATTTTTTGTTCTTTTATTGAAAATCTGTTTGCAGTAAAATATTGTACAAGGTTAAAATCTACAAAATCCAGGGTTGGTTTGAACCACAAGTATAATTGCTACTCATAATTTCCAATCACTTGAGATGATACATTATTGTGCATAATATAAGGGTCTCTAGAGAGGTTGACTAGAAATTTAAAATCTAAATTTATTTCTATTGGGGCTTACAACAACATATTAGCATAATATAATATAGCATAATACATATCTATATATTTATGTCTTTTATAATGAATGTAGATAAATAGATAGGGTTAAAGGTATCTATTTAACATATTACATATACATAATAGGAGATAACTAATATTTTAGAGTTTCTAGGTATGAACTTGATTTCCATATCGGTATAGAGACATATTAAACCAACACACTTGAAACCTTAAGGATATCCTTTACCTTCAAGTGGGTATTTTGGAACCATTTGTATGTTTTGAGAATTGGGTATGGTTCTCAAGACCCTATCTATGGTCACATGAGGAAAATCATACCTTAGGCCCTAAACAAGGCTTGTAGCCATTGAAGGATAGCAACACTTCTTCAAACCATCACATATGACCTCTTAATTGTCATCTAGTGACCTAGGAAAAATCATAATTCTTTTGGGACCCTTGCATGGTCCATKATCCTTAGTAGGAACTATTAGTACCYAAKTCCTTGTCTCCTACTCCTATAAAAACTTACCCAAGGTACAATGATCACCAAATTTATTCTCATATATCACTCATATGTATATGTATCCCTCTATAAGTCCTTTGTGGTGTTTTAGGACCTCGTGCATGCCCCATGAGATACAAAATAAACTATTGGGTCCTAAGTCCTTGGATTTTGGATTGATAAACCTCAGGAGGCCATGATACCCATCTATTCTTCACTAAATGTCAAAATTGTGCATGCATAACACTTATATAGAAATGATTTCCTCTAAAATGAAACTAGGGTAGTTTGGAGCCATGGGAATGATCTATTAGCCCTAGAGGAAGCTCTTAGGGACTATGTCTCTGGTTTTTGGTCCTAAACTATATCCTAGACCACAAGATCCATCCTTCCTACACAAAATGTTAAACTTTTAACCATATCCTAATTGTAGGAGAAAGGTTAAATTTTCACATAAACTCTATGGAGGTTTCAGTCCTTAGGTATGGCTTGTCAATTGTAGAAGAAACGTTTAGGGAATATATACCTAATTTATGTATATAAATGATGTCTCAAGACACAAGAACCCTATTACCACTTATGATCTACGTTCCTAATTTTCATACTTAAATAATGTCCTACATGGCCATTAATGTTATTCCAAACATCAAAATTGTTCTTAGCTTGATCTTGTATGAGAATAAACTATTTCCTTTATAGGTCCTTTATGTTGGTTTCATTCCTATGCATGTTCTATGGCCCCTAGAAGAAATTATTTGAGCCAAAGTTCTTGGTTTTGCATCACTAAACCATAAATATAGAGTTGAGACCCATTTATGGTCTACCAATAACCAAAATAATTCCCATATCTCACTTGCAATTCCAAATCCCCATTGATAGGTCCTTTGTAATGATTTAGGGTTATGCACATATTCCATGAACACTAAAACTAAATGTTATGGACTAATCTAGGATTGCATTCAATCTTCCAGGATTCACCACAACTTCATAGTCAAATTCCTGAAACAAGAGTATCCATCTACATATCCTTCCCCCCAACACTGGCTTCTTAACTAAGTATCTTAGAGTTGAATGATTTGTAAACATCTTAAAGTGCTATCCCAACAAATAATGTCTTTATTTCTACAAATCATACACGATAGCTAGACCTTCTCTTTCTTTAGTGTTGTAGTTATGCTTTGAATCTAATAATTTTTTGCTTGCAAAAGAAATAAGGTGATCTATATCACTTTGTCCTGGTTGGGTTAATACTACTCCTAATGCAATTCCAGATGCATCTACATGCACATGAAATTCTTTAGCCCAATCCGAAAATACTAAAATCGACACAGTAACCATCTTCTCCTTCAAAATATCCAGGTTCTTATGGCATTCATCATTCCACTGGTACTTAATATCCTTCTTCAGTAACTTCTCCATTGGTGCATTGATATGTGGATACCCTCTTACCAATTTCATGTAATATCCTGTGTGGCCCAATGTACTCTTCAACTGGCGCACTGCCTTTGGTGGTGGTAAGTTAACTATAACAACAATTTTAGCAGGATCAACCAACAGACCATGTTTACACACCACATGCCCCAACAAAATGCCAAGAGGTGCAATGAAAATAAATTTCTTAATGTTTAATGAGATATGAAACTGTATGCATATATCCAACATCAACCTTAATAATTCAACATGATCTTCCAACAAACTGAACACTTTCCAATCATCTAAGTAAACCTCCAAAAACTTATGAATAAAGTCCTTAAAAGCAACTACTACTAATCTTGAAAAAATGGTTGGTGCATTATGTTGGGCCCGTGATATGATTGATTTAATGACGTTAATTAGATCCTTTTTGGACAATTATTAGTTTTTATCTTTCAATTATAGTTTGGCTATCTAGTTGCTACTTAGTTTTGCTTATTTAAATTTTCATTTAGTTTTCTCATTCAATTTCTTGTCATATGCTGAAATAATATTTAATTTATGTTTTATGAGTATTTCCTCTTTTGCAATTTGAATTGTTAAAATATGACTAGTTTAGTTTACTTTATGCAATTTCTTTTTCAGATCTAGGTTGCAATTTTAATTCAAAGTTGATTATTGAGTTTAGTTTCTAGTAATGAATCTAAGTAGTATGAATTTGCTTAATTAGTATAGAATGCAATTGAATTTACTAGAATAGTATTTTTGTATTGTTGATGATTAATGCATGATTGAATAATCACATAGATATGCAATATAGTTGATGTTGTTTCCATAATGGCTAAGTTCTCACTGGATTTTCTAATTCACACTTTTCATTTTGTTATTGAAGTCAATATCGAGTTTATCCCTCTTGAATTATTGTTAATTGTTAAATGCCATCGTGATGTTATAAGACACCGGAGACATAACCATCCACATTATGTGTGAGTTTTCTTTCTTTCATAGATTAGAGGATAGTTTCCTTTCTTTTATAGATTAAAGAATAGTCTTCTTGCTTTGGTAGATTAAAGAATAGTTTCTTATGGTAGATTAAAGAGTAGTTGTTGATTACTTTTATTGTCATAATTCTTTCAATTTAGTAGATTAAGATTTACTTCCTTTGATTACTTACTTCTTAGCTTGATTAGTTGCTTATTGAGTAATCTTAATTAGTTTACTTGTTGTAGAAGTTATCATAGGGTAGTTAGTTGTTTCCTTGCTTGTTTACTTGCTTTGATAGGGTAGTTGTTTGCTTGTTTACTTGCTTTAATAGGGTTGTTGCTTATTGAATTTGAATAGGTTAATTAAAGAAGTTTGTTGTTGTTATTGCTTATTAGGTAGATAGTTTTCTTTTGCTTATCATCATGATTAAGTTAGTTTTCTTTAAGTAGGGTTTTCATTTTCTTTCTTAGGACTATCCATCGATCCTTTGTTCAAAAGTTACTTAGGGTACATAGTTTAGGTTTCTTAGTAGGGTTTGATCATTAGTAGTCTTTGCTTGAGTATATTAGCCCTCAAATATCCCATTTCCTTAGTTAGACTATACTACCTCCAGCGTTTCTACCTTGGCATATATATTGCTACAACTCTAAGTTTACTTACCTCGGATTGACAATTTAATTGAGGGTTTTTAGTGTATTTTTAGTGCATATAAAACACCCATAATTTTTGGCGTCATTGTTGGGGAGTTGTCTCAAGGTAGGAAATAGTTAGGAAATAGATCATTTCTAAACCTTAGCATTAGTTTGGTGGCGGGGGAACTTTAAGACGAGAGGTAAAAACCTATGCATCTGCTATAGCAGGTTCCCCCAAAACCAATGGTATTTTTTCCTTTTGTTTTTGTTTACTTTCATGAATAGACCTAGAGACCCAAAAGGTAGATACGTTAAATCTAAATTAGATCTTTCAACCAAGGTTCCTTCCGACCTTTTTGGGGGAATGAACGTTCCACTCATAAATTCCACAGAACGATACCGAAAAATAGGAGCTAGCTCAACCCAAAGAGATAAATTAGTCTCTGAAGAGACTAATACAGGGAGAACTATAGAAAAAAAAATTGAAGCATYGATAATATTGGGATAGGAGGCAAGACCACTCAAGCCCTCCGCAGAACCAAACAATATAACCTTTGTTTTCTTATCACCATAAAGAGATCCTAACTTTGAAKACATCATAGAACCTGAACAGGTGAATACCTTGTTTGGTAGTTCAACCAACATAATTGTCTCTCAAATTGACATAGAAACTTTGGCACCAATAACCTCAACYGGCTCGAGTAGAGTCCCAGACACCCAAACAATAGGAAGACCTTCCCATCAGAGGGATACCTTGTTCTCTTCAAATATAAAACCACTTAAGTACTCTCTTTTTGGAAACCAAACCAGTATAGATGATCGGGAGGATCACAACAATRTAAGACACAGGGAGGAAGAAGAAGTTTGAAACCAAACTGAAACTACCTTCGAGTTTCCAATTTTGGACACCACCCCAAATGTCAATATGAAAATATTCCTCTTTCATCACTTCCTACCTTTTATGGTAAAAGAAGTGAAGATCCAGAAACCTTCCTATTTGAGTTCGACATCTTGTGTAGGAGCTACAACTACTTACAAGATGCCTAGAAACTAAAACTCTTTCCTGCCACCCTCAAGGACTCTGCATTAAGATGGTTCATGGGATTGGGAGAATCTAGTATTAGGTGTTGGGAAGCCATGAAATATATCTTTCTTAAAAAGTAACAAGACTACTACAAGACCAAAAAATCTCGTAACGATATTTTCAAAATCCAACAATTAGAAGACGAGAATCTCGAGGATTATATGGAACGACTTGCATACATCTCCTAGAAGTCAAAATACCATGACCTCCCAGAGGATGCAGTTAGGGCTCTTTTCCTTAAGGGAATTTCAAAATAATACCTAGAGATGTTTAACCTGATGGCATCAGGTGACATCTCTCATAAGCCATTTTTCGAAATAAGTGAAATGTGTAAGAATTACTCAAGGAGTAGAGCTAAAACAAGAAATAATGTTCGGGACCCTTATAATAGAAACTTAAAACCAGTTAGTTCAAGTGGTATTACAAGAGAAGAGATAGGGAACCATTTAGATAACTTCAAGACATATATCTTAAGCACAATAGGTTCCCAGTTGGACACCCTAAAAATAAAAAAAGAAACAGGAGGAGGAAAATGCAACAATGAGCATATATTGGCCAAGATGCAGAAGGAAGCATTCCTCAAGGGAATGCCCATTAGATAACATTTTAGTTTGTGGCTTCTACAAGGAAGAAAACTCAACTGAAAAATGTCCATCATTGCCCAGTTTATTAGAATTCTATAGGAGTGGGGATCCTGGGGAGTCCTCTTATGCACCTAGGAGGCCATGGCAGCCTAGGAACCAACCCACACACCCAGATCTACAATCTCAAGTTCCACCCTATTATCAACAACAACAACAGTGGAACTCACCAAGTTGGCAAAACTGGTCTACACAGTACCAACATCCTTGGCCTCAAGGATGGAGAGGAGGGCATAACCAATGAAACCTTCAAGCTCCACCTATCCCTATGTCCAACCATCCTTACCCTCGGTTTCCATCAAACATTCTGCAACTTCTGCCAGGTTTTGTTCCACCA
>JASDQU011314393.1:0-24575 GCA_032191745.1 Picea mariana
TTTGGTTACTATATTCCAGATATTTTGGATTTTTCTTGTGTGAGCGAACTTTGTTCGTCTCAAGCACCCACTTGAACCTCTGAGGAAAACGGTCCTCCCTAGCACCTCCCTACCACCCTGTTTATAAATCTTTGCTACTGAAACTCATTACAGTGAAATAATGTTTAACAATGGCTTACCAGACTCATCACTGTTATGCTGCATTTCGTTGCTCTGTCTGCCTCACTGCCTTTCTGCACACATGACTTGCACTGTTTGTTCTTCTTATTTTTATGCTCTGTGCGCCATGCCCATTCACTATACAGTTCCTCTTCTATTCAATTCAGCTGATGCACTCTCCTCCTTCTTCACACATGAATCACCTTCAACAACAACAGCCACAACAACTCCAACAGAAACAACACCCATCTCTTCTCTGTACCATGTACTTATAGATTCTGTACACCTTGTGCATGCAATGCACACAATACCTCTGCACACTCACACTGTGTCGATATCCTCCACATCTCGAGTTCTCTTCCTGATCATCGCAACTCTTCAGCTTCTCTGTTGGTTCCCACCACGCATCCAACATCACTGGGTATTATGCCGAGATTCCTTTTTCTCTCTGGCAGTTGAGACTCTTCGTCTTCTCTGTTACAGTCGAGCTCACCCTCTCTGTTTCAGCTACAGGCCCCAACCCTCTTCCAGCTGTCAATCGCCCCTATTACCTATCTTCATCCCATTGAAATATTCCCAGAGACTCTTCAGCTCCTCTGGCAGAAACCATCAAAGGTTTCTAGCAGTTACACTGTGAGGAGAAAGATTAGCCCTCCGATTATGCTCAAATTCACCTGTACCATTGGATTAACTCTGAAGGGTATTGTCGTTATTTACCCATTTCACACTTTCAAAATTCAGAGATTCTGCGATGAGACATCTTGAATCTCCACGTCACGAGCTCCGAAAAGGAGCTTGGCTGCTCTAGCTCCCTTCTCTAGGTGACCACAGACGGTGACCACCGGTTACAATGACAATTCACCTTTTCGGTATTTTGGCATTTGTATGATCCAATGTCTCGACACTCCCATACGTGATCCTTGAAATTCCAAGGCGGAGCTCATTTGCACTAGGTCCTTCTTCCATGTGGCCACACACGGTGACCATAGGCTGCGATAAAAGGTGCTTAGAATTCAGGATCTTCATCGAACCTGATCGACGTTCCACGATCTCGATGAATCAACGGTCCAAATCTTTTCGCGATCTCACATCTCGCTATTCCTTAGATGGAGGTTCCCGTCACTCCAAGTCACGATAGGTGAAGCTCCGAGATGGATCTTAGATCAACGGTCCAAAATCCTTGATGATCTGACTGTCAAGATCTTTTCATGATCTCGTGTATCGCGAGTTTGAACCTCTTTCCTTTGGATTTCCCGAACTACGAAACTCCAAAATGGAGTCTTTGTGGTGCTATAATTTTTCGCCATGCATCCTTTTGATCCAATGGTCCACGACTATCCTTTTTGACATGGTTTGCCATATTTACCTCCTGGATCTGACGACCTAGATTACACCTTGATCCAATGACTAGGATCATTTCGCCATTTCACATTTCGCGACTTCACGATTTCACCTTCTTATGATGAAGGGTCTCAAGCCTTCAAGTCCCAATCTACGAAACTTCGAAATGGAGTCAGACCAACATATTTTGGAATTTTTCATTTTGCCTCTTCTTGCTCTTTAATGAAGGTGCAGGTTCTCCCTGATCCAACGATGGTTAGATCTTACGCTCAGATCTGAAACCTAAGGTCTGTCCTCCTCTTCTGCGTGTTCTTCTTGTCTAAATTCATATCTGACGGTCATCAAGGATTCGAGATGGGGTCCAACGATCACTGATGCTCCTCCTCTTCCATTATCACTACGCTTTTGATGATGCTAATCTTTTTCATCGCTGTTCTTGCCATCATTGCGTCTTCCTAAAATACTTCTGATACTTCTTCTTGTATTCATGCCATCTTCACTGCTGTACTTGCCATCAATGATGAGAATATGTTTCCTGTTAAACATTTACCAACATATTTTGGCTACTTCTATCAACGATGAAGTGCAATGGGGTGCCTTTTACCCACATCTGTGAATGGAAAAGGCGCTTGCCTTCTTCTGGCCCGACTGGTTCATTAGGCTGGAGCTTGGTGGTAGAAATGGTGGCACTCAGCTCCACGTCAATGATTTGTCTTCCCCTTTATGGTTTTGACTCAGAGTCAAAACCTACATCTGATTTAGAGGCTTTCACTTCAGCCACCAGCGACTGCTTTGAGCGACAATCAACATTGTTATGCCAAGGGCTCTTATGGAAGTCACACCACTTCCCGGTATCCTTCTTTGTCTTTCTGGTGTCCTAATTTGCTTGCGGCTTGGAATGGTTGTCCTGATACTGTCCATCTTTGCTCTGTACTTTGTTCTGTAGGTTGGGGCATCCCTTTCCTAGATTTTTCTAAGAGGGGTTCCCATGCCCAAATTGTCGCATCTTTTGTTTGAGCTTCTGCTCGATTTTGACAACATATCGATAGGCCGCGCCCAAGGATGAGATGTCCATAAATTCCATTTCGGTCTGGATGTATCTATGTATAGCACCACGGTACTTGAGCACCAGATGTCTCTCTGAATCTTTGATACCCAACTTGGTGCGCAGGGTAGGGAAGATATTTGTGAAATTTGGCACTGCTTGGTCTCTTTCTTGCTACAGTGTGGTCCATTTGGTATACAAGTCCTCATAGCTTCCGACAGGGTAGTATTGTTCCTGAATAACATCCTTGAAGGATTCCCAGGTGGATGTGACTGTAAATAATGAGGGTTCCTCTGTTTCCTTTTGCTCACAGAAAGTTTCCCACCAATCTTTGACATGGGGAACGACTTTGAGGAGCGCAAAAGTAATTGTTTCTCTATTTGAAAAGTTATGGACAGAAAAATACCCTTCTAGTAAATTCAACCACTTGTCTACAACATCTGTGTCTATATGACCTTCAAATATAGGAATATCTAAGTTGATTTGTACCTTGAAGGGGGCGATGCCTCCTCTCGAGGAAGATGCGTCGCTTATTGGTAGCCACCAAAGGATTGCGTGAAACTATCCATCATCTCGTTCCTCTGTTGCGTGAGGTATTCCTCAAGCAACATTTTGAAAGGATCTCTTATCCCATCATATTTATTTTCTCCTACCATGAGATGTCGTTTAGGCGTGCGAGAGATTTTGTCCTCAAGAGAAACAAGCTCGAGACCCAATTCTTTGTACCCCAACCTCGTTGGGGACATGCATTAAGACAACAAGGAGAAAACCGCTCTGATACCGCTGATCCAGATTTTATGAGAAGAACAAAATGAATAGAGATTATTAAAATATTCTTAACAAAGAATAATAGAGATATAGTAAAATTGGTTTTCTATTCAATAAGGAAATAAGATGAAACTGTAAAATGCAGCGAAAAACAAGCTTGTTGGAATGGTGGTGACATATCTCTGAGAAGAGATGTGACGATTGTGCTCATTCACAAGAAGATCATTACAATGAGGCTCTGAAGGCATTTTTACAATAAACAGGAATGTCAAAAACCATAGAAATCCAAAAACCTAACCCTAGGAGATGAAGCGCCAAAAGTCATGTGGACTCCATTTGGGTAAGTTAGTCAGTCAATTTCCCAAGGTCGTAACTTTTTCATATGATCTCCGTTTTAGACGCACAAGGTCTATCCGAGGACTACACATTTTGGTCTGATCTAATAGAGGGCATTTTCGACTGTGCCGATCTCTAAAAATGTTGTTTAGGGCCTTAAAACAGCCCTGCAAGTCAGGGAACCGAAAACTAGGAAAAAATATGCCAAACTGGAAAAATGCCAAAATGAACCAATTGGAATAGGCGGGAGGTCACCGGCATCCATATGGATCAATCCTCCCCCCTTAGGAAGCAATGGTCTCCATTGCATTGAGTTCCCTCATTAGATGAGGAAATTTCTTCTAAATTTGGCACCGGGTGAGACACGACACTTGCCTTGGTGTAGGAGCTGCCCTACTTTGACAACTCGATAAAGATGGATCCTTTGCTGTCGGGTGCCCTTGATCTGTGTGTTCAAAATATGATCACTAGATGCCTGATGCATGAAGTCATGGTTGAGTTCTGTTGGTGTCAACTGCTCTGCTATCTCTGAGGTGTCCAATAATGGTGGGAAATATGGCTGAAGGAGAGCCACATTGAAGACTGGGTGTAGGCCAAGGAAAGGGGGAACGTTGAGTGAAAAAGCATATTCACCCACAACCTTGGTGATGGTGTATGGACCATACCAGAGTCAATGAAGCTTCTGATGGGGCCCTGTAAGGCGTTCTTTCTGCAAGTGCAACCAAACGTTTTCGCCCACCTGAAACTTATGTGGCACCCAATGTTGATCATGGCGCTGCTTGTACTTGGCATTGGACTTCTGTAAAATATCCTGAACCTGTTGGTGGATGTGATGGATCCTCTCAATGAACTGGGTGGCTTTGTCAGCTTCTGGTGGAGCAGGGGATGAGTCGGTCGAGGTGTTCGCCAGTGGTAGTGCAACATCCATGGGGCCCAATGGTTGGAATCCCAACCCCTCCTGAAAGGAGTTGTGGCAAGTTGAGCTATGTAGGGCTCGGGTGTAGCTATGCTGGACATAGGGAAGACTCTCATCCCATGTGCGGGGGTGTTTGGAATTGTACATGCACAGGATATGTACAATCATCTGATTGACGACCTCAGTTTGGCCATCTGCCTGGGGGTGGGGGTGGAAGGAAATGGATTTGGTGAGCTTGGTATCCAACAGTGACCAGAGGCTCGACCAGAATGTGCTGAGGAACCGACTGTCTCGGTCTCAGACAATGGTTTTTGGGATCCCAAAGTGTACCCAGACATGTTCAAAGAAGATCTTGGTAGTGTCCTCTGCAGTGATGTTCTTCTTGCAGGGGGCCATAATTGCCATCTTGGAAAAGCGATGAACAACCACAAAAACACAATCATTGCCCCTCTTAGTGGATGGGAGGCCTGACATGTAGTCCATGGATATGGATTCCCACATCTTGTCGGGTGTAGGAAGAGGGGTGTACAGGCCTTGTTTCTTAGTGGTTGGTTTGGCAATAGCGCAGGCGGTGTATGACCTGATATACTTGCTGACATCCAGTTGAAATTTTGTCCAGTAGAAATGTTTTTGCAGCACTGCCACTGTCTTTTCGACACCGAAGTGTCCTGCCACCCGACTGTAGTGAGCTTCCCAGATCAGCATCACGCGCTTTCTTGATGGAACACAGAGATGGCCCAAACGACACAACCACCCATCCTGAAGATGGAAATCAGTGACCACTGAGTTTGCTCCCAACATTTGGTAGGTGGTGGAGACATCAAGGTTTGTCTCATAGAGGTGGGGTCATCCAGAAGTCTCATGGCTGCAAGAGTCTAGCACCGTGGAGAGTGTCATGACTGGAGGTCAGCTAAGGCAATCAAAAACTCGGTTGGTACTTCCTGTTTTATACTTGATGTTGAGGTGGAACTGCCATAAGTATGTGGACCACTTATGATGGTGGTCATTCTACAATTTGCTTTGAGTCTGTATGAATTGTAGTGGCTTGTGATCAGTGTGGATGACTGTCTCCTTCCCTAGAATGTAATGTCTCCACTGGTGGAAGGCTTGCACAATGGAGTAAATTTCTTTGTTTTAAGTAGGGTAATTATGAACAACATCTGATAGCGTCTCACTATGATATGCCATGGGGTGGCCATGTTGAGTGAGAATGACACCCACAACATAGTCTGAATCATTTGTCTCGATCTCAAAGGGATGCTGCAGGTCTGGTAATGAAAGTACCAAGGATGAGCACCAGCGTTGCTTCAATTCATCGAAGGCTTGTTGTTGGGACATGCCCCACACAAATTTTTCCTTACCCCCACCCCTGGTTACTTGGCTAACGGCCCATGCGATATGAGAGAATCCCAACACGAACCTGTGATAGAAATTGTCGAGGCCCAAGAAGCTCTGAAGCTCGAAGAGTGTGGTTGGGGCTGGCCATTCATGAATGACTTGGATATTGGCTAGATCCACATGCACACCATGCTGATCAACGATGTAGCCTAAGTAGTGGACCCTGTCCATGCTGAAGGAGCATTTTTCCAAGTTTGCATATAGTTTGTACTGCCACAGGGTGTGCAGAACCTACTGAATATGCTGCAAGTATGCCGCCCAAGTCTTGCTATAGATGAGGATGTCATCCAGATACACCACTACAAAAGTGCTAGTGAAAGGTTGCAGGATATCGTCCATCATCCTCATAAATGTTGTTGGAGCATTTTTCAACCAAAGGGCATGCACAATCATTCAAAAAGACCTTCTTTTGACTTGAAGGCGGTCTTCCATACATCTGTATGTTATATTGGGATCTGGTGGTAGCTAGAATGAAGATCAATCTTACCAAAGTATTTGGCCCCCGTGAGATGATCAAGGAAGTTGTCGATTTAGGGAATCCAATATCGATTTTGGACTATGATTTTATTCAGGGCCTGGTAATTAATGTAGAGTCACCAGGTCCCGTCTTTCTTTTGCACCAGTACGATTGGGCTCCCACAAGGAGATGAGCTAGGATAGATGTGCCCCTGGTGGAGAAGTTCTTGGATCTATCTCTTGATCTCCTCATTTTCTAACAGAGAGCGATGGCAGGCCAACCCATTGGGTAGCGGTGCGCCTGGGGTCAGATCGATGGGATGCCCGACCTGGCAGTGCAGAGGTACCCCATTAGGAGAGGAGAAGACATCTGAGTGTTCTTCCATGACCTTATACACTTGCTTCTGTTGTGTGAAGAGATAGGCTGCAGAGACCCTAGATGTGGCTGTGATATTTCTCTTACTCTGAGAGGGAATCACGAAGAAGACAAATTTCCTGATTTGAGAGATGTCCTTCCTGCAATGCTTGGCAGAGATCAAGGAAATAGCACTAGGAGGGACTACCTCAGGTATCCTGTATAATTTCTTGTTCAAAGTAATAATAAAACTACGAGGCCTAGACTCATATACAACATGGAGTTTCCATAAATAAGGTTGGCCAAAAATAACATTACAAACTTCGAGAGGAGAAACATGACACAATACCTCATCTTTGAGGGGCCTGATGCCATATGACAGTCGACACTGTTGGTTGATGCGGAGATTACTTCCTTGGTAGAGCCATAAAATGGTGGAGGGATGCGAGTGCGGCGTTGTCGGTAGGTCCAACCGCTTAACGACCTCTGCTGAGATGAGGTTCTTCGAGCTACCACTATCAATGATGAAGTGTAGCGGGGTGCCTTTTACCCACATCTGTGAATGGAAAAGGCGCTCACATTCTTCTGGGTCGTCTGGCTCTTTAGGCCGGAGCTTGGTGGTAGCAACAGTGGCACTCAGCTCCGCATCAATGATCCATCTTCCCCTTTTTGGTTCTGACTCAGAGTCAGAACCCGCATCTGATTCAGAGGCTTTCACTTTAGCCACCAGTGACTTCTTTGAGTGACAATCAACAGTGTTATGCCAAGGGATCTTATGGAAGTCACACCACTTCCTGGTATCCTTCTTTGTCTTTCCGGTGTCCTTCTTTGCTCATGGCTTGGACTAGTTGTAATGATATTGTCCATCTTTGCTCTGTCCTTTGTTCTATAGGTTGGGGCCACCCTTTCCTGGCTTTTTCTGTGAGGGGTTCCTAGGCCTAAATTGTGGCATCTTTTGTTTGAGCTTCTGCTCGATTTTGATGGCATATTGATAGGCCGTGCCCAAGGACGAGATGTCCATAAATTCCATTTCGGTCTGGATGTATCTATGCAGAGCATTGTGGTTCTTGAGCACCAAATGTTGCTCAGAATCTTTGATACCTAGCTTGGCGCGCAGGGTATGGAAGATATTTGTGAAATTTGGCACTGCTTGGTCTCTTTCTTTCCGTAGTGTGGTCCATTTGGTATACAAGTCCTCATAGCTTCCGACAGGGTAGTATTGTTCCTTAATAGAATCCTTGAAGGATTCCCAGGTGGCTGTGACTGTAAATAATAAGGGTTCCTCTGTTTCCTTTTTCTCACAAAAAGTTTCCCACCAATCTTTGACATGGGGAATGACTTTGAGGAGCGCAAAAGTAATTTTTTCTCTATTTGAAAAGTTATGGACAGAAAAATACCCTTCTAGTAGATTCAACCACCTGTATACAACATCTGCATCTATCTGACCTTCAAATATAGGAATATCGAAGTTGATTTGTACCTTGAAGGGGGCGACGCCTCCGCTTGAGGAAGATGCATCGCTTGTTGGTAGCAACTGAAGGATTTGCGCGAAACTATCCATCATCTTGTTCCTTTGTTGCATGAGGGCTTCCTCAAGAAACATTTTGAAAGGATCTCCTGTCCCATCATCTTTATTTTCTCCTCCCATGAGAGGTCATCTGTGCGTGCGAGATCTTTTGTCCTCAAGAGAAACAAGCTCGAGACCCAATTCTTTGTACCCAGACCTTGTTTGGGATATGCATTAAGACGATAAGAGCAGACCGCTCTAATATCACTGATCCAGATTTTATGAGCAGAATGAAATGAATATAGATTATTAAGAGATGCTTAACATAGAATAATAGAGATACAATAAAACTGGTTTTCTATTCAATAAGGAGATAAGAAGAAACTATAAAATGCAACGGAAAATAAGCTTGCTGGAATGGTGGCGGCTTATCTCTCAGAAGAGATGTGACGACTGCGCTCATTCAAAAGAATATCATTACAATGAGGCTATGAAGGCCTTTTTACAATAAAGAGGAATGTCAAAAACCCTAGAAATCAAGAAACCTAACCCTAGGAGATGAAGCACCAAAAGTCATGTGGGCCCCATTTGGGTAAGTTAGTTGGTCAAATTCTCGGGGTCGTAACTTTTGCATACGATCTCCATTTTAGGCGCAAGATAGCCCGTTGGAAAGTTATATATGAGGAATACACATTTTGGTCTGATCTAATAGTGGGCATTTTCAACTGTGCCGATCTCTAAAAACATTGTTTAGGGCCTCAAAATGGCTCCGCAAGTCAGGGACTTGAAAACTAGGAAAAAATCTGCCAAACTGGAAAACTGCCAAAATGAACAAGTTGGAATAGGAGGGATGCCACCGGAATCCATATGGATCAATCCTCCCCCCTTAGGAAGCAATGGTCTCCATTGCATTGATTTCCCCCATCAGATGAGAAAATTTATGCTGAATTTGGCCCCGGGTGAGCCACTTGCCTTGGTGCAGGAGCTGCCCTGCTTTGACAACTCAATAAAGCTAGATCCTTTGATGTTGGGTTCCCTTGATCTATGCGTCCACAATTTGATCACTGGATGCCTGTTGCATGCAGTCAAGGTTGAGTTCTGTTGGTGTCAACTGCTCTGTTATCTCTGAGGTGTCCAATAATGGTGGGAAATATGGCCGAAGGAGAGCCACGTTGAAGACTGGGTGCAAGCCAAGGAAAGTGGGAACGTTGAGTGCAAAAGCATTGTCACCCACAACCTTGGTGATGGTGTATGGCCCATACCGGAGTCATAAAAGCTTCCGATGGTGCCCTGCAAGGTGTTCTTTCTGCAAGAGCAACCAAACTTTGTCGCCCACCTGAAACTTATGTGGCACCCGGTGTTGATCATGGCGATGCTTGTAGTTGGAATTGGACTTCTATAAAATATCCTGAACCTATTGGTGGATGTGATGGATCCTCTCAATGAACTGGGTGGCTTTGTCAACTTTTGGTGGAGTAGGGGATGAGTCGGTCGAGGTGTTCTCCAGTGGTAGTGCAACATCCATGGGGCCTAATGTTTGGAATCCCAACCCCACCTGAAAGGTGTTGTGGCCAGTTGAGCTATGCAGGGCTCGGTTGTAGCTATGATGGACATAGGGAAGACTCTCATCCCATGTGCGGGGGTGCTTGGAAATGTACATGCACATGATATGTACGATCATCTGATTGACGACCTCAGTTTGGATATCTGTCGGGGGGTAGAAGGCAGTGGATTTGGTGATCTTGGTATCCAACAGTGACCAGAGGCTAGACCAGAATGTGCTGAGGAGCCGTATGTCCTGATTTGAGAAAATGGTTTTTGAGATCCCAAAGTGTACCCAGACGCGTTCAAAGAAGAGCTTGGGAGTGGCCTTTGCAGTGATGTTCTTCTTGCAGGCAGCCGTAATTGCCATCTTGGAAAAAGAGATCAACAACCACAAAAACACAGTCATTGCCCCTCTTGGTGGATGGGAGGCCTAACACGTAGTCCATGGATATGGAATCCCACGTCTTGTCAGGAGTAGGAAGAGGGGTGTACAGGCCCTGTTTCTTAGTGGTCGGTTTGGTAATAGTGCAGGCGGTGTAGAACCTGATATACTTGTCGACATCTTGTCAAAATTTTGGCCAGTAGAAATGTTTTTGTAGCACTTCCACTGTCTTTTTGATGTGAAAGTGTCCTGCCACCCGACTGTATTGAGATTCCTAGATCAGTTTCACGCGCTCACTTGATGGAACACAGGGATGGCCCAGACAACACAACCACTCGTCCTGAAGATGGAAATCAATGACCATTGAGTTTGCTCCCAATATTTGGTAGGTGGTGGAGAAGTCAGGGTCTATCTCATAGAGGTGGGGCCATCCAGAGGTCTAATGGACGCAAGAGTCTAGCACAGTGGTGAGTGCCACGACTGGAGGTCGGCTGAGGCAATCGAAAACTTGGTTGGTACTTCTTGTTTTATACTTGATGTTGAGGTGGAACTTCCATAAGTATGTGGACCACTTATGATGGCAGTCATTCTGGTGGTAGCCAGAATTTAGATCAATCTTACCAAAGTATTTGGCCCCCGTGAGATGATCAAGGAGGTCGTCGATTCAGGGAATTGGGTACTGGTTCCAGACTGTGATTTTATATAGGGCCTGATAATCAATGTAGAGTCGCCAGGTCCCGTCTTTCTTCTGCACCAGTACGATTGGGCTCCCACAAGGTGAGGAGCTGGGACAGATGTGCCCCTTGTGGAGAAGTTCTTGGATCTACCTCTTGATCTCCTCATTTTCTAACAGAGAGCGGTGGTAGACCATCCCATTAGGTAGCGGTGCGGCTGGGGTCAAATCGATGGGATGACTGACCTGGCAGTGCAAAGGTACCCCTGTAGGAGAGGAGAAGACATATGAGTGTTTTTCCACGACATTATCCACTTGCTTCTGTTGTGTGGAGAGATCGGCCACATAGGCCCTAGATGTGGCTGTGATATTTCTCTTACTCTGAGAGTGAATCATGAAGAAGACAAATTTCCCGGTCTGAGAGATGACCTTTCTGTATTGCTTGGCAGAGATCAAGAAAATATCACTAGGAGGGACTACCTCGAGTATCCTGTACAATTTCTTGTTCAAAGTAATAATAACACTATGAGGCCTAGACTCATATACAACATGGTGTTTCCATAAATAAGGTTGGCCCAAAAGAACATTACAAACTTTGAGAGGAAAAACATCACACAATACCTCGTATTTGAAGGGCTTGATGCCGTATGACAGTCGACACTGTTGGCTGACGCAGAGATCACTTCCTTGGCGGAGCCATCCAATGGTGTAGAGATGCAGGTGCGGTGTTGTCGGCAGGTCCAACCACTTGACGACCTCTGCTAAGATGAGGTTCTTCTGGCTACCGCTATCAACGATGAAGTGCAGCAGGGTGCCTTTTACCCACGTATATGAATGGAAAAGGCACTCGCCTTCTTCTGGATCGTCTGGTTCATTAGGCTGGAGCTTGGTGGTAGCAACGGTGGCACTAGGCTCCACGTCAATGATCCATCTTCCCCTTTCTAGTTTTGACTCAAAGTCAGAACCCGCATCTCATTCAGAGGCTTTCACTTTAGCCACCGATGACTGCTTTGAGAGACAATCATCAGTGTTATGCCAAGGGCTCTTATGGAAGTTGCACCACTTCTCAGTATCCTTCTTTGTCTTTCCAGTGTCCTTCTTTGCTTGCAGCTTGGAATGGTTTTCCTGATACTATCCATCTTTTCTCTGTCCCTTTTTCTATAGGTTGGGGCCACCCTTTCCTAGATTTTGCTGCGAGGGGTTCCCAGGCCCAAATTGTCGCGTCTTTTGTTTGAGCTTCTGCTCGATTTTGACGACATATCGATAGGCCATGCCCAAGGACGAGATGTACATAAATTCCCTTTCAGTCTGGATGTATCTATGTAGAGAACCATGGTACTTGAGCACCATATGTTTCTCTGAATATTTGATACCCAACTTGGTGCACAGGGTATGGAAGATATTTGTGAAATCTGGCACTGCTTGGTCTCTTTCTTGCCGCAGTGTAGTCCATTTGGTATACAAGTCCTCATAGCTTCTGACAGGGTATTATTGTTCCTTAATAACATCCCTGAAGGATTCCCAAGTGGATGTGACTATAAATAATGAGGGTTCCTCTATTTCCTTTTGCTCATAGAAAGTTTCCCACCAATCTTTGACACGGGGAACGGCTTTGAGGAGCGCAAAAGTAATTTTTTCTCTATTTGAAAAGTTATGGACAGAAAAATACCCTTCTAGTTGATTCAACCACTTGTCTACAACATCTTTGTCTATCTGACCTTCAAATATAGGAATATCGAAGTTCATTTGTACCTTGAAGGGGGTGGCACCTCCACTCGATGAAGATGCGTCACTTGTTGGTATCCACCGAAGGATTTGTGTGTAACTATCCATCATCTCGTTCCTTTGTTGCATGAGGGCTTCCTCAAGAAACATTTTGAAAGGATCTCCTGTCCCGTCATATTTATTTTCTCCTTCCATGAGAGGTCGTTTGGGTGTGCGAGAGCTTTTTTCCTCAAGAGAAACAAGCTCGAGACCCAATTATTGTACCCTGACCTCGTTGGAGACATGCATTAAGACGATAAGGAGAAGACCGCTCTGATACCAATGATACAGATTTTATGAGTAGAACAAAATGAATACAGATTATTAAAATATTCTTAACACATAATAACAGAGACACAGTAAAACTGGTTTTCTATTCAATAAGGAAATAAGTTGAAACTGTAAAATGCAGCGGAAAACAAGCTTGCTGGAATGGTGGCGGCTTATCTTTGAGAAGAGATGTGACGGCTGCGCTCATTCGCAAGAAGATCATTATAATGAGGCTCTGAAGGCCTTTTTACAATAAACAGGAATGTCAAAAACCCTAGAAATCCAAAAACCTAACCCTAGGAGATGAAGCACCAAAAGTCATGTGGGCCCCGTTTGGGTAAGTTAGTCGGTCAACTTCCCGGGATCGTAACTTTTGCATATGATCTTCGTTTTAGGCGCACGATAGCCCGTTGGAAAGTTCTATCCGAGGACTACACATTTTGGTCTAATGTAATAGAGGGCATTTTCAACTGTGCCGATCTCTAAAAACGTTGTTTAGGGCCTCAAAACGGCCCCGCAAGTTAGGGACTCGAAAACTAGGAAAAAATCTTCTAAACTGGAAAACTGCCAAAATGAACTAGTTGGAATAGGTGGGAGGCCACTGGAATCCATATGGATCAATCCTCCCCCCTTAGGAAGCAATGGTCTCCATTGCGTTGAGTTCCCCCATCAGATGAGGAAATTTTTGCTGAATTTGGCCCCGGGTAAGCCACTTGCCTTGGTGCAGGAGCTGCCCTACTTTGACAACTCGATAAAGCTGGATCCTTTTCTATCGGGTGCCCTTGATTTGTGTGTCCACAATATAATCACTGGATTCCTGTTGCATGCATTCAGGGTTGATTTCTATTGGTGTCAACTGCTCTGCTATCTCTGAGGTGTCCAATAATGGTGGGAAATATGGCCGAAGGAAAGCCACGTTGAAGACTGGGTGCAGGCCAAGGAAAGGGGGAACGTTGAGTAAAAAATCATTGTCACCCACAACCTTGGTGATGGTGTATGGCCCATACCGGAGTCGAAGAAGCTTCTGATGGGGCCCTGTAAGGCGTTCTTTCTACAAGTGCAACCAAACTTTGTCACCCTCCTGAAACTTATGTGGCACTCGGTGTTGATCATGGCATTGCTTGTACTTGGCATTGGACTTTTGTAAAATATCCTGAACCTGTTGGCAGATGTGATGGATCCTCTCAATGAACCAGGTGGCTTTGTTAGCTTTTGGTGGAGTAGGGGATGAGTCGGCCGAGTTCATTTCCAATGGTAGTGTAACATCCATGGGGCCCTATGGTTGGAATCCCAACCCCACCTGAAAGGGGCTATGGCCCATTGAGCTATACAAGGCTCGGTTGTAGCTATGCTGGACATAGGGAAGACTCTCATCCCATGTGTGGGGGTGCTTGGAATTGTACATGTGCAGGATATGTATGATCATCCGATTGACGACCTCAGTTTGGCCATCTGTCTGGGGGTGGAAGGCAGTGGATTTGGTGAGCTTGGTATCCAACAGTGACTAGAGGCTCGACCAGAATGTCCTGAGGAACCAACTGTCCCGATATGTGAAAATGGTTTTTGGGATCCCAAAGTGTACCCAGATGCGTTCAAAGAAGATCTTGGTAGTGGCCTTTGCAGCGATCTTCTTGCAGGCGGCCATAATCGCCATCTTGGAAAAGTGATCAACAACCAAAAAAACATAGTCATTGCCCCTCTTGGTGGACGAGAGGCCTGACATGTAGTCCATGGATATGGATTCCCATGACTTGTTAGGACTAGGAAGAGGGGTGTACATGCCCTGTTTCTTAGTGGTCGGTTTGGCAATAGTGCAGGCGGTGCAAGACCTGATATACTTGCCGGCATCCTATTGAAATTTCGGTGAGTAGAAATGTTTTTGCAACACTGCCACTGTCTTTTCGATGCCAAAGTGTCCTACCACCCAACTGTAGTGAGCTTCCCAGATCATCTTCGCACGCTTGCTTGATGGAACACAGAGATGGCCCAGATGACACAACCACCCATTCTGAATATGGAAATGAGTGACCACTGAGTTTTCTCCCAACATTTGGTAGGTGGTGGAGAAGTCAGGGTCTATCTCATAGAGGTGGGGCCATCCAGAGGTCTCATGGCCATAAGAGTCTAGCACCGTGGTGAGTGCCGTGACTGGAGGTCGACTGAGTCAATCAACAACTCAGTTGGTACTTCTTGTTTTATACTTGATGTTGAGGTGGAACTGCAGTAAGTATGTGGACCACTTATGATGGCAGTCATTCTGCAATTTGCCTTGGGCCTGCATGAATTGTAGTGGCTTGTGATCAGTGTGGATGACTGTCTCCTTCCCTAGAATGTAATGTCTCCACTAGCGGGAGGCTTGCACAATGGAGTACATTTCTTTGTCGTAAGTAGGGTACTTACATACAACATCTAATAACATCTCACTATGATATGCCACGGGGTGGCCATGTTGAGTGAGAACGACGCCCACAACATAGTCTGAATCATCTGTCTCGATCTCAAAGGGATGTTGCAGGTCCGATAATGAAAGTACTGGGGATGAGCACAAGTGCTGCTTCAATTCATAGAAGGCTTGTTGTTGGGATAGGCCCCACACAAATTTTTCCTTACTACCACTCCTGGTTACTTGGTTGAGTGCCCATGCGATATGAGAGAATCCCAACACAAACCTGCGATAGAAATTGGCGAGGCCCAAGAAGCTCCAAAGCTCAGAGAGTGTGGTTGGGGCTGGCTAGTCATAGATGACCTAGATCTTGGATGGATCCACATGCACACCATGCTGATCAACGATGTAGCCTAAGTAGTGGAACCTGTCCATGCTGAAGGATCATTTTTCCAAGTTTGCATATAGTTTGTGCTGCCACAGGGTGTGCAGAACCTGCTGAATATGCTGCAAGTGTTCCGCCCAAGTTTTATTGTAGATGAGAATGTCATCCAGATACACCACTACAAAAGTACTGGTGAAAGGTCGCAAGATATCATCCATCATCCTCATNTTGGAGCATTTGTCAAACCAAAGGGCATGACCAACCATTGAAAAAGACCTTCTTTTTAATTGAAGGCGGTCTTCCATACGTCTGTATGTTCTATTGGGACCTAGTTGTAGCCAGACTTCAGATCAATCTTACCAAAGTATTTGTCTCCCATGAGCTAATCAAGGAGGTCATAGATTTGGGGAATTGGGTACCAGTTTCGGACTGTGATTTTATTCATGGCCCGGTAATCAATGCAAAGTCGCCAAGTCCCATCTTTCTTCTGCACCAGTATGATTGGGCTCCCACAAGGCGATGAGCTGGGACAAATGTGCCCCATTGTGGAGAAGTTCTTGGATCTGCCTCTTGATCTCCTCGTTTTCTAACAGAGAGCGGTGGTAGACTGGCCGATTGGGTAGCAGTGCGCCTGGGGTCAGATCGATGGGATGCCTGACCTAGCAGTGCAGAGGTACCCTAGTAGGAGAGGAGAAGACATATGAGTTTTCTTCCATGACCTTATTCACCCTCTTCTGTTGTGTGCAGAGATCAGCTGTAGAGGCCCTGGATGTGGCTGCAATATTTCTCTTACTCTGAGAGCGAATCACAAAGAAGAAAAATTTCCCGGTTTGAGAGATGACCTTCCTGCATTGCTTGGCAGAGATCAAGGAAATAACACTAGGAGGGACTACCTCGGGTATCCTGTACAATTTCTTATTCAAAGTAATAATAACACTACAAGGCCTAGACTCATATACAACATGGAATTTCCATAAATAAGGTTGGCACAAAAGAACATTACAAATTTAGAGAGGAGCAACATCACACAATACCTCATCTTTGAAGGGATTGATACCGTATGACAGTCGACACTGTTGGTTGACTCGGAGATCGCTTCCTTGGCGGAGCCATCCAATGGTGTAGGGATGCGGGTGCGGCATTGTCGGCAGGTCCAACCACTTGATGACCTCTGCTGAGATGAGGTTATTTTGGATACCGCTATCAACGATGAAGTGCAGTGGGGTGCCTTTTACCCACATCTATGAATGGAAAAGGTGATCGCCTTCTTTTGGCTCATATGGTTCATTAGGCTGGAGCTTGGTGGTAGCAACGGTGGCACTTGGCTCCACATCAATGATCCATCTTCCCCTTTCTAGTTTTGAATTAGAGTTAGAACCCACATCTAATTCATAGACTTTCACTTCAGCCACCAGTGACTGCTTTGAGTGACAATCAACAATGTTATGCCAAGGGCTCTTATGGAAGTCGCACCACTTCTCGGTATCCTTCTTTGTCTTTTCGGTGTCCTTCTTTGCTTGCGGCTTGGACTGGTTGTCCTGATACTATCCATATTTGCTCTGTCCTTTGTTTTGTAGGTTGGGACCGCCCTTTCCTGGCTTTTGCTACGAGGGGTTCCTAGGCCCAAATTGTCGCATCTTTTGTTTGAGATTCTACTCGATTTTGATGGCATATCGATAGGCCGCACCCAAGGACAAGATGTCCATAAATTCCATTTCGGTCTGGATGTATCTATGTAGAGAACCGCGATACTTGAGCACCATATGTTGCTCTAAATATTTGATACCCAGCTTGGTGCACAGGGTATGGAAGATATTTGTGAAATCTGGCACTGCTTGGTCTCTTTCTTGCTGCAGTGTGGTCCATTTGGTATACAAATCCTCATAGCTTCCGACAGGGTAGTATTGTTCCTTAATAGCATCCCTGATGGATTCCCAGGTGGCTATGAATATAAATAATGAGGGTTCCTCTATTTCATTTTTCTCATAGAAAGTTTCCCATCAATCTTTGACATGGGGAACGACTTTGAGGAGTGCAAAAGTAATTTTTTCTCTATTTGAAAAGTTATGAAAAAAAAAATACCCTTCTAGTAGGTTCAACCACTTGTCTACAACATCTGTGTCTATTTGACCTTCAAATATAGGAATATCGAAGTTGATTTGTACCTTGAAGGGGGCGGCGCCTCCGCTGGAGGAAGATGCATCGCTTGTTGGTAGCCGTCGAAGGATTTGCGCGAAACTATCCATCATCTCGTTCCTTTGTTGCATGAGGGCTTCCTTAAGCAACATTTTGAAAGGATCTCCTATCCCTTCATCTTTATTTTCTCCTGCCATGAGAGTTCGTTTGGGTGTGTGAGATCTTTTGTCCTCAAGAGAAAGAAGCTCGAGACCCAATTCTTTGTACCTCGACTTCGTTGGGGACATGCATTAAGATGATAAGGAGCAGACCGCTCTGATACCACTGATCCAGATTTTATGAGTAGAATGAAATGAATACAGATTATTAAAATATGATTAACATAGAATAACAAAGATACAGTAAAATTGGTTTTCTATTCAATAAGGAAATATGCTGAAACTGTAAAATGTAGCGGAAAACAAGCTTGCTGGAGTGGTGACGACTTATCTCTGAGAAGAGATGTGACGGCAGTGCTCATTCGCAAGAATATCATTACAATGAGGCTCTGAAGGCCTTTTTACAATAAACAAGAATGTCAAAAACACTAGAAATCCCAAAACCTAACCCTAGGAGATGAAGCGCCAAAAGTCATGTGGGCCCCGTTTGGGTAAGTTAGTCAGTCAACTTCTCGGGGTCGTAACTTTTGCATACAATCTTCGTTTTAGGCGCACAATAGCCCGTTGGAAAGGTCTATCCAAGGACTACACATTTTGGTCTGATATAATATGATGTAAAGTGAGGTGAGAAGTAATCTCAGTCATCAATCACTTTGGAGATTAGGGTTAAGTTATAACTCAATATTATAAAAGAAAGGCTAAGGTAAAAGAGAACACACTTTTTGGTGATATACCAAGGTCTAAATTTTGGTGAGAGACCAAGCTGGGAATTTTACATAGAGAATAAAATAAGGAATTTTTCTAGTGTGGAGTTAGTTGAGAATGTATAAAAAAATAAGTACTTTTCTTACACAAGAGTGAAGATATCTCAGTGATTGGGTGAAGATATTTTGTCCAAGTGTTGATGCAGAGAGGGTTGGATCATGAAGGAATTTGATTCAATATCTTAGATAGATGGAGAAGGAATTCAATATAGAGATCATACAGATCAAGGAGAAGAGAGAGCAGAGGCAACCACAGGTGGGTTTCAGCTGAGAGAAGCCAGAGGAAAGTGTAGTGTCGTACAAAAGTTTTGTACAGTATTTCCATACATGTACATAGACGACAGTGGAGACAAGCATGTACAGATTGATCGCTCACCAGAAGTATGAGGATGAGGGCCTGGGTTGGGCGGGGATAGATAAATAAGGTAAAAATGACCCTTCCTCTTAGGTTATATGAGTTTAGACTTCGAAGAATGACACACACGTGTGAATGGAGTGACAAAGGAAAGGCATGTACACCTAAAAATCATGCCATATATGGGTCAAAAAGCATGCCATATATGGGTTGTACGATAGAGCATACTTTGTCAGGTTTTTCTATAGTTGTATTTATCTCCGTGGGCCATTATCCCTGTTACAGGAGCCCTAATTTGACCATAATAAAAGCATCTGAGTATTGTCTTCCCTCAGGGTTTTTTCCAAGGGTTTCTACCGAAAAATACTTGTGTCTTGTGCACGAGATTTTGGTTTCCTTTTTTATTCTTTAGCTATATGTTTTTTTGATTACTTCGTTGTAATTTAATTAAATAAGTGATTTATTTGGAATTAACTACTTGGTGTTGGGTTAAGGGGTAAAAATAAACAATGTTTGGTTTTCTATGCCATTCCAATGATGAAGATACTTCTCATTTGTTTCTCTTTTGTCCATTTTCATAACAGTTTTAGAGGGAACTCAAGGGTCACCTGGGAATACCCAATCTCTGGAACAAAAGTTCAATTGTTGAATTCCTAAAGTTGTGTTTGATACGTAGAGAATTAAATCCATTATAGGCACTTAACTATATAACAATTTGGGGAATTTGGCTTACTTGAAATTCAACAATGTTTAGTGAGAAACGTGTTCCTATATTTCAAACAATGGCTCAAATATTAGGTCTGTTTTCTTTTTACAAGCATGTTGTAATCCATAAGACATCAAAATTGCGGGGATCCCTGGTGGTTGATAATATTAGGCCATGGGATGTTTTTGACGATGCTAGTAAAGACATAAAGTATGGATGTGGTTTTTCCTTATACTCGTCCAAACAAAAACATTTTACATTCATGGAAAATATTGGGGTTGGATCTAATAACTATAATGAATTAATGGCTTTGATTTTCTTCTTAAAATTTTCTCAGAGCCAAGAAGTGGATGATTTGAAATTATATGGAGACTATAGTTTGGTCATAAAATTCATGTGGGGAATTATCCAAGTACACAACATCAATTTAATGCCACTGGATGATCATGTTAAGGATGATTCTTTTCAATTCTACAAGATTGAATTAGAAATGCTCACTATGAATTAAATAAGATAGCAGATAAATGATCAAAGGATGGATTGAGCTTGTTGGGGAACCATGACACCTTATAGGAATATGATGGAGGAAGAGTTGTGGCTCGAAGCCAAAACTCCATTTATAACTTTTAAATATTTGTTTTTGGTATTATGGTTTGTATTTGAATATTGTTGAAAAATATTGAAGAACTAAGTGCTTTGGAAGGTCCTTATGTATTTTGGGAAAAAACATATTAAGGGCATATATAGAACTATTCTAGATTGCATAAGTGATGAACAATGGTCATACATGTAAATAACATCTTTCTATTTAGTGTAGAACAACACCTAAGGATTGTATTTTTTTTCCAAGGAAATCCTTGCAGAAAACTCTCTGAGTACTTCCCCATGATCCATGGATGGTAAATAGAGTAATCTGTCAACTTTGTTAACATATACTAACCCGAAGGGGATTAATAGAGTCGAACCTGTGTCCAACCCAATTCATCGGGGGAGAGATCTCACATCTAGATCATAACCACTTGATCTAACCTCAAGGCTACCTGAGGATTTTATTTATCTTCAACTTAGTTGTTAATCAATAGTGAAGAGTCATCACTATTTTATTTGCAAATGTTGGTTGACTCATCATCATTATTCAATGAAAACCATGACACTTGAAAAACCCTTTAGGTAGAATGTAAGAGAGAACACTTTCACTCCTACCAGATGCCTCTAGATCATGGGTTGTTAACCTATTTTATTATAACCAAGGAAGAAAGGATCTTATCCAATCATAAGTAGTTTTAGCTCTTACTCCAGGACCAAAAGGGCGATTTCAGCCCCTATAGTATCCCAAAAATACCTAGTTTCCCCTATGCTACATCATTACTGAGCCTAGGTAGAGGTTATGTCGATGAGTCTAGGGGTGTACCTAACCACTGAGGCTACTAATATGCATTGTTTGAACCTATTAAATAATTTTGGGCACTTGCAACTCCACATATGGAGGTGTTCGGAGATAGAGTGGATTTTTTCCATAGTGAGAGACATCATGACTTAGAGTGGAACACTATATCTCTTATAGAGGATCCCCACAACTAGAGGAATTTCATTATAGAGAGATAGAGCAAGTGTTATTTCACACCATAACCTCAAGGAGTATGGGGGTGTTGTAAATATAGAGGTCTCTCCACCATGCAATAATTTTTTTAGTTGGATGTTTGACCCATTGATGTTATTTTTAAGAAAATGAGTGATTTTTTTTTAGTACTAAGAGTTTTTTAACCTAAATTTGGATTGATCTTGAGCCCTACTTAGGGGACAACACATGGGTTCAAGTTCTTCATTGGTTGGGTGGAGAATGGACTCTTGGGTGTGATTTCCCTCTTATTGGCAATTCTAGATTGGAGAACTAGTTTTGCCAAGATCTAATCATTAACAAGGTGAAGGGTACATGTACATGTTCTTCCTGTTTCTTATTACACTATTCATCTATTTGATTTACTTCATTGACTTAGAAAAGAAAAAAAATCCCAACAGGTAACACCCCTCCCAACCAATTTATGTTGGGTAGGGTTGTTACATATATGCATATTGCAATGACAACGTGGAAGAGTACATGTAATATTCAAATATTTCTTCAAATATCAATCAACAAATCCAAAGATAAGATGAGGGAAACCTCCCTAAATTGGGAGTTGTTCGACAACACATGTATTCCAATAGAGGATGAAAAACTTTAGTAACCAATCACACAACCAATCAAAGATCAAGGCACCGATGTTTGACATGGTAAAAACCCTATGGGGAAACATCCATGACCCTAGCCAACATGGCCAGTAGGAGAAATTTATTAATGAAAAATAAAAATATTACAGAGATATTTACAAGAGAGTTTCTCACAATCGATCATCGACAAATGACCCTCCATTATCTTTAAATAAAGATCATAGACCAATCGGGTGTTAAGACATGGGTCAATGTAGTCATTAATATCGAGGAGAATATGATTTTTAAGATCACTATATGTCATGAACATATCATGATCATTATATTACCTAACTACAAATGCATACTAAATAAACACACTAAGAAACACACTTTTACCATTAGACCAAGTTGATATTAGTTAACTCCTAAGTTTCTAAATGTTCTAAGTTGATAGTACATGGATGGATAGTACATGTCATGTTGTTTCCGATGATATGTGGTACGCCATATGGTTTCTCATAGTTGAGGAGTTATAGCCATGTGAAGTTGGGGGACCTCGAAGAATGATATAGAAGCCCTTAGAAGGTCAACAAAAGTTGCAGGTCATTCATTAAGGGCAAAGTAGTTGCAACAAGAATTTAATTAAGGGTAAAGTGGTTGCAACAAGAGAGTGTGGGTTATCCCTAAAATAAGGAAAATGGGTAAAACAATTACAATATATCCCCTAAAGGAAGTCACTTAGAAAGTATAAATAATAATTCAAGAGACTCTCATTAACACCTAATTGAACACATTGAATATCTATTTGTAAAATTGTTATGGGAAGGTACTATTGGAAAATATGACACAGTGAGTCTGAGGCAACAAAGTTCAGTGAAGAAAGAAGTTGCAGGAACTGAAGGGATGAAGTTGAGATTATTGTTCTAGTTTTTTTTCTGAGTTTATCCATGAATTGTAGTAAATGAAAAGTGTGGACATCCATGAGTTGTAGAATCAGAAAAGCATGAACATCCGCAGGGTTCAGTGAAGGAAAATGTGGATGCACAGAGTAACCCTAGTTTTTGAGGAATCCACGGGTTACAGGTCAGCAGGGAATGGATGTACGTGGGATGTAGTGGAGGAAATCATAGATATCTGTGGGCAATAGAGGAGCAAGCCACACATATTTGAAAAGGCTCATGAAAGATTGAGAAGTGATGCTTGTACCATGTTATTAATACCCAGGTCGGTTTACTTATTCGTTATCTAATACAACAGGGCATCTACAAGATCAGAGGTATATGTGTTATTTGTGAGGATTATGCTTATGTTGTTATGGTACATGTTTGAGGCCTGTCATGGTAGTGATTGTGCATGGTACACCTTGGTGATGATATGATACATTGTTAGAGGCACATATTGGATAATTGGCATATGGTTTGTTGCATGGTATATGAGTGATATGGCACATGTTTGATGGTATCTCTTGGCATATAGTTTATGGATGTTGGCACATGCTTGAGGCACATGGTTTGAGGTACATCTTGGTTACATGTTGATGGTGTTTACTTTGGTATATTGTTGAGGCATTGGTATATGTTTGAGGCACATTTTTGGTGCATGGTGTGAGGCATATTCTTGGTACATATATGAGGTGCGTGTCTTGGTGATATTGGTACATGTTGAGATACACCTTAGTGATGTTATGGTACATTGATTAGTAGAACATATTGACTATATTGGTATCTTTGTATTGTGGCTATCTTGGTTATGCTTGAGGTACTTCATTGATGATATCTTATTATATGGTACATGTTGATGCATGAAACGATGCATGGTTGATGGAAGGTGGGGTGTAGTTGTTGGTGCATTATTGATACATGGTTGATGCGTGATGTACATGGTTTGGTGATGGTTTTTATATCCATGTGAGTGGATCTGGTTGATGATAGTATATTAGTGATGGTGACAGAGATAGAGATAGGTTGAATAAAGTGACAGGTTAGACATAGTGACATGTTGGATATAGTGATAGGTTGACGAGTTAGAGGTTGATGTGACAGAGGTAGTGATAGTGATGATGGTAGATATTTTGGTAGTGACAGTTGGTATACACTTATATTTCAGGGTGGTAGGACGACGAAAGGAAAGGGGGTTGTAGCTTCCTTTTGATTGGTGTCATAGAATCAGGGAGCTGGAGTTTTCTTCAGTTTGGAGCTTGAGAATTAGGGGGTTGTAGCCTCCTTCTAGTTGGAGCCAAAGAATTCAAGGAGTTGTAGATTCATTCAAGTTGGAGCCTGTAAATAGGGGGTCGTAGATGGATAATTGGGAAGTTGGTGCTTCCAATGAATGTATTCTTGAAAATATATAAGAAAACATTTCGTGGTTTTCTCCCATTTGGGTTTCCATGTAAATTTTGGTGTATTGTGAATTTGATGTGATGTTGCTTATGTTTATATGCTCATGATATATTAGATGTAATCATAGATGATACAATGATGATATATTGTTGATTAAGTTAAAGTTTATATATTGTGGTTTAAAGTGGTAAAAGTGCTCACACTGATTCACCCCCCCTCAATATTCCAACATTTGGTATCGGAG
>JASDQU011314394.1:0-21525 GCA_032191745.1 Picea mariana
CATCTTGTGTTCTTTGTGTTCATTGTGGTGATGACTTGTTGATGATATATTGCTGATATATGTTGTTGATATGTGCTCACATCTAACTGGTTATAAATGACAACAATGGGTAATGAATAAATGTTGAATGCTAATTGATGAGTTTTTGTGCAAGAGGAAAGTTTTGGGAAAAAGATCCCCACACTCATTCACCCCCCCCTCTAAGTGTGGTAGGTGTGTCCAACAACTACAACTCTTCTTCTCCCATACACTACAATGTTGAATGTTACAAATGCCACAACTATGGTCACATAGAAAAGTACTGTACAAACAACTTTAGAAATACTGAGAAAAGTGAATACCCAAGTTAAACATGAAGACAAAAGCACAAAAGTGTGGAGAAGTAAATCATAAGATCATAAGAAATAAGAATGTGAACCAACAACATATGTTGAGAGTGAATGTTTAAGTCACAATATAGGAAACCATATCAAGTATCTTCTCTTGAATAAAGACAATGAAGAAAGTGTAATGATTGAAAGAAAGGGTTCTCTTACAATTGGTGATGAAATAGAGGGTGTCATGTATGTTAAGGACTTCAAAGATAATCCTCTTTGTCCTAACAATTGAGTAGAAAATATGTAAAATGGAGAAGGCCTCAAAACTGAGGTGGAAATAAGAGGTTTGATGAAATTTTCATGAAGAAACACAATCAAAAGAGAAGAGTGGGCATAAATCAGAGAAGGCTCATAAATTATAGTAAATAAGAATAATACATTCACATGGGGAGATTACTTCAGAAAAACACAAGAGAAAGCACAATCTAAGGGGGAGAAGCAAAACAAAATGAATTATGAAAAAGAAGATGAAGCATAAATATAGGGGGGGGGGATTTTAGAAAGCAAGATAAGGTAACACAGTCAAGGGGGGGAGCATTCCTTATTCCCAAAAAGTGTACTCAGTTAGGAAGAGTGTCCCTTTTGTCATTGGTTTCGAAGGGGGAGAGTAACATTAAAACCATGTGGGTTCATCAGTAGTGATAGGGGGATAAGCTTAGCAATAGAGTACAAAATCATCTCGAACAAGTGAGCAGTCCAGTAAAAATAAATGGTTTTACTAGGTTTCCATTAATGATAAAGGGGAATATTGTTGAGAAAGTGTTTTCATTGATGTCAAAGTGGAGTGTTGCCATTGATGCAAAGTGGGTGAAGGTGTGACAATAAGTGGTTTCATTGATATCAAATAGACTATTGATATGGAAATAGGCGTTATTGAGGTAATTTTTTGAGTGATGTAGAGTGTCTTCCAGTATGTGTGTCTCCAACATGTTTGTCTACATAAATTCAGGATTCTGGTAATAACTGAAATTCTGGTAACAATGTATCAACTATAGGAACTCGAGATTCTGGTAATAACATATTAACTACAAGAGATTAGAATTATGGTAATTATGTGTTGAAATACAAGAAGAAACTTAATTGAAAGAACTTGGGATTCCAATAATGATGTATTGGTAACAGTTGGCTAAGGAAAGGACGTGATCACATTGACTTTGTCAAGATGAGTTTACATATTCAATGGATTAGTTATTGTTGGTGGTGTTCAAAAATAAAGTATTTTTTATGGAATGAAATATGAAATGGTCAATTGACTTGGTCAAGGTCTTGACACGATCAAGAAAAATATTGTGGGCTTATACCATAGTATTGATTTTCTATGGGAAGCAAAACCACTTCAGGAACTAGTATAAATATTTTATCAAGTTGAAAGGGTGTGAAGTATGAAGAAGCATAAGTTGATCTGATTTAGGGCCAAGGAACAGATTAGAGGAGAAAGAGTGGCTAGAAGAAAGAGTGCAACTATATTGAATATCAAAGAGATGGAAATGAGACTGCATAAGGGTTTCTGAATCTATATTGCAATATGAAAGGTATTGGAATTAACCCTAAATAGATACTATTCTTGACTATAATGAAGTAAATTTGAAATGATGTGAGGTATGGAATGACTCTTTTTTGGGATCCTTGAGGAGTGTATAAAACCTCTATGCTATGAGAAGGTTTGAGAGAATGAATATTTAATCGCCATATTAAAAAATAATAGTAGATTGTAGGAAAAGATGATTACATGAAAAGTCGATTTTAGGAAAATCATATCTACAGGAATAGAAGATTATAGGAAATGCCTATTACAAGAAAATTTGATTTACATAAAAAGTATATCTACATGAATAGAATTTAATAGGAAAATTAGATCTATGGGAATAGAACATTAAATGAAAATTTGATCTACATAAATAACATATTATGGGAAAAGTCGATCTATAGGAATAGTAGATTGCAGGAAAAGACGATCTACAAGAATAACCAATTACGAGAAAAGTAGATCTACAGGATTAGAGGCTACAGGAAAAACACATCTATAGGTTTAGCAGATACAAGAATAGAAAATTACAAGAAAAGATGATCTACAGTAATAACATATTACAGAAAAATCAAATCTATAGGAATAAGATATTATAGGAAAATACAATCTACAAGAATAATCGATTATAGGAAAATTTGATCTACATGAATAATATATTTACAGGAATAAAAGCTACATGAATGGTAAATAGGATATCCATTGTGTTGTCTATGAAAGAGACAGATTCGAAATATGAGGTTTTGTGATTGATAAAACATTGAATAACTTATTTACTTCAAGGTGGAAAGGTGGTACTGTTGATTTTATATCTTTAGAAGGTATTCCCACAAGTGGCCAAGATGTCAGGCATGTGGGAATATTTGTTGGAACCATATTATCCTTTTAGTTTGGTGAAAACCCCCTTGGATTTGGTTGGGGGCTTCATGGGTTTGGCAATGGGATTTGTGGACTTATGTTGGGGCTTCACACCCACAAGGAAATCTTAATTTGATGTTGACTTGTGGAGGGGATTATATGGTGACCCACAAGGATTGTATATAAAGGAGAGAGGTCATTGTGACATCTCATGGTATGATCATAGAAGAATGGAGTTAGAATAAGGGAGTATACACTTTTGCTAGGAGGCTTGGTGATTTCAGCAAAGGGATATTTTGCTAGGGTGGAAAATATCTCCTAAGGTTGAGGAATATCTATTTTTTGTTATTGGAATGGAAAGGTACACCTTGCATGTGGGAGAGAGAGACAACCTCAGAAGGAAGATATTGTACAAAGTGTATTGAGTTGTACAAAGTATCCGTACATTTTTTCACATGTACGTGGGTTGCAGTGGGAACAATCACATACATACACGATTTGTTGAAGGAACATTTTTGTACATCCATACAAGATCTTCTAGTTAGGGGAAGGTATGTACAGACTGACACCAGGTGACCTAAACAGGTCATATAGGTGATCTGCAATAGATTTGTGGGCAAAGGATATTTCTAGAATATTTTTGAGGATTGGTTTCTTGTTTGTATATTGGAGGACAAGGTTTTCCTCATATTTGGTAATTTTGAGAGGATTAATTCTTTCCTCAAATTTGGTAACTTTGAGAGGACTAGTTTTGTTCCTCAGATTTGGAGAATTGGATAAAGTTACAAAATAGAATTATTGTGTCTCTTCTATATTGATGATTCATCTATGATCTTATTTTATATTCTCTTGTGATAAAAGAAGTTAGGCATGTTAGTTTTTTTATGTTTACATTTCAATTGGGTTAATTGTGTATAACTATGGAAACAATAGACCAGACCTAATGTGTAGTAAAATCTAAAAATGGTATCAAAGCTTGGGATTTAAAGAGAAGGGTATCATCTTGAGACACTTTGTTGGATACAACACTAAAAGACTGTTGTATGTGTTCTTGTTCTTATTCTTGTTCTTGTTCTCGGAAGGTCAATATGGTGAATACATTGAAGCTTGAGGATAGGTTGGAAGGTGAAACCAACTTCCAGGATTGGAAGGAAAGGGTTCTCCTTCTATTGGAAGAAAATGACCTCAAGGAGTATGTTGAGGATGTGGTTCCTAGCTTGACTAATCCAATAGATTTGGAATTTCAAGAGAAGAAGGAAGTGAAGTCCAAGTGAGTATTGCTAGATTCTGTGAAGGACCACTTGATTCCTCACATTTATGAGAAAGAAAATACCAAGGATAGGTATGATGCTTTGGTGGTTCTTTACCAAAAAATGAATATTGGCAAGATGCAACACTTGAAGCATCAAATTCATATTGTCATGATGACCAGTGAAGATGCAGTTGTCAGTTATGTTATGAACATTACTCAGATTCGATATCATGTCACAAACATTGGCAAGACAATACATGATGTTGAGTTGGTGAATGTCGCACTGAGATGTCTTCCCAGGTCATGGGAACCATTTGTGTAGGGGATCTGTGCACAAGATAGGTTACAATAATTTGGCAAATTATTGATTGATTGTATCAAGGAGGAGACTCAGTTAGAATCCAAGGATGATATGAATGGTGGAGTGAAGAGTAGCAGTGATGAGATTTGAGCCCATACAACCTACACTAGAAAGGGAAGAAGGGATTATATGGATAGAAGAGGTCCGTCAGGGAGAAGGGTTTCTCCAAAGAGAGAAGAATCTCTAGAGACAAGATGGAAGAAGGATCTTAGTAAGATCAAATGTTGTGAGTTCCATGACTTTGGTCATTATGCTTCACATTGTCCACACCAAAAGGGGAGAGTAAGAAGGCAGCAGTCATCAACAACACATGTTGATGAGGTTGCAGAAAGGGATCAAAGGGAGATATTTTTGGTCTCTAACCTTGTAGGTACTATCTCCAACATGGAGAGATGGTTTGTGGATAGCAGAGAATCTTTCCATATGAAAAGTGTTATATATTGTTTTGACACTCTCATATAGTCTTAGACTTATGTTTGGATCTTGGTACAAGAGACAAGCATTCAGTACGAGGATACGATACTGTATCATTTTGATTGGAGTCAGGAGAGATATTGAGGGTGTCGAATGTGTTGTGGGTGCCAAAAAACAGGAGGATCATCCTCTTATTTTCAGAGATTGAGAGGAAGGGATATCATGTATTGTTTCAATATGGACAAGTACTGATTGTTCCCATATGGCATAGCTTCATACTAGTAGTGGTTCTTGGATTTAGGGAGGGAAACCTATATAGGATGAGGGTCCATCCTATGAGTGTTGTGACTAGAAAGAGTAGAGAGATATATGAGGAGGAGTAGGTGGCTCCAAGTGATGAGGCAGGTGACCCCACCAGTGGTACAAGCTTGGAGGGAGCCAAAGTTCAGAGGGATTTATCCCTTAGGATCCAAGAGGGAGGAGAAACCTACTAGGACTATGAAGAGGATAGTGTATAGGGAGAAAATGGCCCTAGAGGATGTGCAGATGTAGACAGAGTCAAGTTTCAGAAGGAGCATCCGATTGCAGAGTGTGTCTGATCTTAGGGAGAGTTAATTGGATCAAAGGGAGATATGTTTATCCAGAAGGAGTAATCCCTTAGGTTTAGTTGGGAGAGATACATCTTCCAGGACTGGCAGACAAGTGTCATGGGTGGAGGAGGACAGACATGAGCTTCAGAGGTAGGAGGCTTGTAGGGCATATGAGACATCCATGGAGGATCCATGTATTTCAACAGGTTATGCTACTATGATAGAGGAGGTCAGACATGAGCTTCATAGGAAAGAGGCTCTTAAGGTATGTGAGACATGTATGGAGTATCCATGTGTTTTAGAAAGATGTGCTATAGTGATCGAGGATGCAACCAGTTATATAGTTTTTTCCTCGGTGAATGAGGATGTGGCCAACCAGACAGATTTTGCCTCATTGACCATGAATGCAGTAGCCAGACATATTTTTCCTCAGTGACCGAGGATGTGGTCAATCAAACAAATTGCATTGTAGGTTGTGCTCCAGTGACCGAAAATGCAGCCAATCAGATATATTGGACAACACTATCAATCAGTTAGGATGACTGTAGTGAATATATTGTAACAAATCTTATGATGAAAGAGTTCAATGACCTAGTGATAGAGGGATTAGATAGTTTGGACTATTAGAGTACATATGAGGAAGAAAAACACCTTGGATTTGGGAGAGAGATGATTCTAGTAATAGAGGTACACCCAGCTGATGGTGAATGGGATACCTCCCTCACTAATAGAGAGTGTTTATTTTGTAGCTTCGAGAGGTATTCCCACAAGAGGCCAAGCATGTGGGAATCTTCATTAGCACCAGATTAGCCTTTCAATTTGGTGAAAACCCCCTTATATTTGGTTGGGGGCGTCATGGGTTTTGTGATGGGATTTGTGGGATTATGTTGGTGCTTCACACCCACAAGGAAAGCATAATTTTATGTTGACTTGTGGAATGGATTCTATTGTGACCCCCAAAGATTGTATATAAAGGAGAGAGGTCATTGTGACATCTCATGGTATCATCATAGAAGAACACAGTCAACATAAGTGAGTATGAAATTGTGCTAGGAGGCTTGGTGATTTTAGCAAAGGGAAATTCTACTAGGGTGTTAAATTTGGCATATGGTTGAGGAATATTTATTTTCTATTCTTAGCAAGGAAAGGCACACCTCCCATGTGTGAGAGAGAGAGACAACCTCAGAAGGAAGATATTGTGCAAAGTCAGGTGAGTCAAACAAAGTGTCAGTAAAAATTTTCACATGTAGGCAGGTTGGAGTGGGAACAGTCACATACATATTGTTGGGTGCAATTTATCTTTGAGGGAAAATCATGGCATGGGAGGTGGATGCACATGCAGAAGAAGAAACACATGTAAATAAGACGTGCATGCAGGAAAAGCACCACGTGCAAAACAAACGCGCATGCAGAAGAGGAAGGCATGCGAGGAACACATGCAAGAAGACCTAGACAAGATAGGGTTAGGATTTTGGTAAGAGAATGTAATGGATGGTAAGCCAAAAATATGTATAAGTAGCTACCTAGGAGGTCTAGGTAAGGGAGATTCTATTATTCTCAGTCGGGAGTTTTGTTGTTCTGTGGTTTTGAGCGGGAGGTCATGTTGATTGTCATTGTATCATATTGTTACTCTAATCTATTTTTGTAATTTGTTGAGATGAGTAGAGGGATTAAGGTGGATTTTGAGGGTTAGATCACAGGCTAAGGAGCTTGGTGTGATCTAGTCCTCCTCATTGTAATATCTCAACATGTTTTGATGGAGATTTTTAATGCGCATGATGCTATAGTTTTGGACCAAAGATAATAAAAGAGAAAAATAGACAAATATTTGAGGACGTATCCTAGGAGGGGTGAACCATGATAGACCATGTGTTATGTGACTGAATGTGATGTATGTTATGTGGTGTTGATGAGTAGATGTTAGATAAATGAATGAATCTGTTAGGTCTGATATTTTTATATGCATGAGTAATAACAATATAATAAATCTAGATGTATGAGATAGTAAATGAATGAAGATAATAGAGGGTGCAATCATAGATCCCCACTCATTCCGTGGATGCAATCCTCTAAGCATTGCAGCCACCCATAAGAACTATCTCGGGTGAGACTACACAGTGCATCATGTGTCTTGTGTTTCCTACTGGGTTACTAGGACGATCGATAGTTTCTAAGGAGGGTTTTGTTGGAAACCAAAGAAGGACCTGAACTTGGGTTAGCACAAGAATGATAGCCAACATGAACTAGGGGGGTATTGTTGGATCATGTTCTCATTGATGCCAATGGTTTGATTGATTTCAAGTGATTGATTGATGATTGATGTCAAATGTAATTTGTATTGTCCTTGATGAGATTATATATATTTCAAGTATATGATGCATATGATGTCATGCATAGATGAATATGGATCAATGAGTTTTCATTGATACATGATGCAAAGATGAATATGGTTCAATGTGGTTTGTTTGATATATGATGCATAGTTGGATTGATCATTATAGTCTTATCATGGTTGATATGGTGCACAAATGGATGAACTCCAAAGTGGTCCCCTTATGGTGAATGCCCTCACGGGAAGACGCTTTACGGTTGAGTTATCCTTGAAGAATGGTTATAGGACCCATGCTTGAGTGTGGAATAATAAGATGAAGATTGGTAAATGTTTCAGTGAAAATATCCTAGACGGATAGTGCTTGCCATACCATTTCTAGTGGTATGTGGAACGTCACATAACTCCTCACGGTTAGAGAGTTATGGCCATGAGAAGTTGGAAAACCCAAGTTTGGGTAATGAACCCAAGTTTGTTTGATGTATAATTGTAACGTCCCCGGCCACCCATGGCCGGGCCATGCTACTCTAGAGAACACTCTTGTTCTCTCACTGCAGAACATATTGTAGCATACCCAACTTACCAACTGAGTTCTGCCACATAAATTTTACGAATTGCATGCAATTAAAACATACACATAGTGCTCTTGTGGAAGCTTTATATATATAATGTAAACAGGTAAATACATTATGTAAATGCATGGATTCATATTGAAATAACATTAAACACAGACATGCAACATATACAAGAGATACCCATAAAAATAAACATGTAAATAACAATGCAACATATAAATTTATCACACAGTTGACACTTATCTTTGCAAGGATATCACCAACTGCGTGCAGACCTTCCATGAACCTCCCAGTCATAGACCGCACTGCTCATCACTCTCAACAATGGGTCACCCCCAAGCTGGGACTAAACTACACCCAGGTAAAGGGATTCCTATCCAGGCTAAGGTTCATGGAGAACAGGAAGACTCCATCTCAAGTGCTCACTCAACTAACAACCTACAGACTCTCATTCCCCACATTCTTGTCCCACCCAAGGAAGTGTGGCCCTTATCTTCTCAACAGTCCCTCGGCTTCCCCACTTCCCTTCCAGGGCTTCAACAACAGGCTGGACCGGAAGTCTCAAAGCATTGTAGTTGTTGTTTAGCACCTACGAAAATCAATCCCCAGCAATTCTCTCAACTAGAGAATTGCTCACGGGCCTGACAAATTGCTTCTTTAGTATCCCACGGGCCTGAAAACCCGCTTCTTCAGTCCAACTCCCAAGCTAACCAGCTACAAAAACATGAATAGCTATGGATACAAGTTCGGGTACAGTGATAGTAAGGTATGGAGGATAACTGACTGAGTAAGTGATCATGGAATAATGGTTGCATGAATGGGAAGAATGATGGAAAGAATGATGGAAAGAATGATGGAAAATATGAGAAAATGAACTAAGTTCCCACAATATGTATGCATGTCCCCAACTTGACACTTGTCATGTTGGGAGCTACTTTGGCCCACTTGTGCCCAACTTTAGAACTTAGGATAAAATAATTATCCATACTTTATGATTTAAGAAATATTACTATAATATTCCTTTTTCTCTTAAGCTCCCTAGCTTAGCCCCTTTCCCTTATTGGCCCTCCCTTTCCCTAGCTAGTGGAGTTTAGTCCCCCATCTCTTTTATCATGGTCGGTCTATGCACAGTGATGTATTTTATATTAATGATGAGGTGTATACAAATATAGGTGCATTGGCCTTTAACATCTAGGCTCTTTGGCCTAATTCGAAACATAAGCATCCTAGTCTTATAACAACTGGCTCACCAGCCTATAAAGAAAAACATATACACAAAGGCTCCCTGGCCTCAATATCGTGCGCACTTAAGTTTTCTATGCGCGGTATCTTGGAATGTGCATCATTTTACTGCATAGTACATGCGTGCACTACACCATGGAAAATGCAAGCCAAAAGATATAAAACATCTCACCAGCTTAATTACATTATTACATTTACTTTTGGGGTTATACCTGGGGATATTACAATCCCCTCCCCTTATTTATGCATCGTCCTCAGTGCATCATGTACACATATACAACAAAATTTTCAAAAATCCTCAGTGCATTATATACCATGTATCATTCAAATTCTTTAAAATATCCAAGATTTAGCTATTGAAAGCTTGTTATCCATCTGGTGCTCTACTTTCCAGCACCAATTCTAGTACTCATACTACAACTTGAAGTCAATTGCTCTATTCTATAGAGCTACTTCAGGAAATAATTTAGCTCGTTGTTCCTTATTACATGCTTCAATTAAGCTTCATTCAAGCAACAACTAGATTTAGATCCATGACATTCCACCCATCCTTGTATTCCACTGCTGGTAAACTCTCAGCAACATATCATCCCCAAGAATGGGATATGACTCCATCAGGACAATGGCTTCCCAAGATAACCACGGACCACAATCAATATCAACATAATCTAGGCCAAGGTACCAAACCTCAGTAGCACTCCAACCAATGGTCTCTCTTCCCCACATGCCTATACAACCCAAGGTAGTATGCACCTTCACTGTCCAACATTCCATCGACTGCTAAACTTCCCTTCCAGGGCTCCAGTACAGGCTGGACAGGAAGTTTCATAGCACCATTGTTCCAGGAGTCCCAACTTTAACCATTATCATCTCATCTGCATCATACACATACAATTATCATGAGAGAACATAAAACAATTCCATTTTAGAAATCAAATTAATTTCATAATGAATTTGACTTTTCCCAAAATATGAAATTCTATTTCATAATTTTTTTTTTTATTGTTGTTGCAATAATAGAATGTAGTTTTCCTTATGTATTTCAGCAAGCACCATGCTAAATACCATTTTTCGTACAATGATTATATATTGCATACAACCAACAGATTGTCAATATTTTCTGTACATCATAATTCAACATATACAACACCTTATGCAATGATCTTAGAATTGCCTGCATCTAGCAATTCAATCACAATTATCAAAACAATTTATTAGATAGAATGACTCATCATTCTATGCATATGTCTACTCATAATTAATAACAATAAGTTCATTATTTCAATTTTTTGAACAGAAAATTTTATGTAGTCATTATTCCCGTGACTACCTCACTTGCAACTTTCTTGTTGCAATGTCTAACAGTTCCTGAAATGTTCTTAACTTCATGAGTTAGAAACATTTCAACCATTAGTATAATTATTTCTATGCAAAAACGTATATATATGCACTCACAAAATTCATTCGACAAATTCATTTAAATATATAGTTTTATCATGTATGAGTGCAACTCTACCAATTACTAGACATGAGTACAACTCTCAATGCCTATTTATTCAATGCACCCTTATATTGATTTTCAGAATGATCTTTATCTAAGTCATGTATCTCACCATTCATAAATTGGAAATTTGGCCAAAATCTTGACACACCTCCACACATTTCCCCTTGTCTTCCCATTTACTTGGATGCCTTCCTTTGGAACATCACATAACTCCTTACGGTTTGAGAGTTATGGATTTACGAAGTTGAAGGACCCTCATATGTTGGCTTGAAGCCCCAAAAGGTCAAAGAATTCAAAGAGCTTGTAAAGAACAAATTATTATTTAAATGATAAATTAAAGTGACAAAGTCAAGAAGGATTATTTAAATAATAAAGTGAAGTGACAAAATCAAAGAAGATTATTTAAATGATAAAGTGAGGTGACAAAGTCAAGGAGGAATATTTAAATGATAAAGCAATAGAGAACTTTCTAATTATGGAAAGTGGTTAACCCTAAAAATGAGGAAAATATCTTAAGTGACCTATAAATGGGTTAAGTTTCCTAGAAATAGGTTAAGTGACCTAGAAATGGGTTAAGTGACCTAGAAATGAGTTAAGTGCCCTAGAAGATGGAGACTATAAATAAGAAGAAAGATCTCTCATTTAACATAAAACTTGAGCATATTGAATATATATAGGTGACTAAGGTAACCAAAGGATATCTAAGCCGAATTTCAGAGGGAAGGTGAAGAAAAAAGGGGCAGAATTCAAGGGAGGATAAATTCTTTTTATGATGCTTTCTAAGGTATGTTATTTACAGGTCATCTCACCATTTTCGCAATAATTTCTTTTATATAATGATTCAGACCATGATAATGATATGAAATTGAGGAAACATATCCAAGTATCTATGGTAAAAAATTTAGCTTGTGGGTCATTGTATTTTTGGAGTTACACTCCGTGGAAAGTAGGGTTTGTGGCTAGTCCTTAAACTAGTCTAAAACAAGTATTTTGGGTAAAAACGTCATAAATTATTCATAACAGATCCAAATTTAGTAAGACCAAATTTTTGGTTATATTACAGTATTTAGTATGTTTTGTAACAATTTCAGATCGATTCAAAAAATATTTTGTGTGGGGCATGCTATACAAGGTCGCTCTCTAGAATAAGCCAGAATTCAGCAAGGTATGTCATTTTTTTTCTATAAATCCTTTTATGAGAGGTTCCAAGTAGTGAAACCTGGAGGAATTGCATAAAACACATTGAAAAACATTGTATATCACTTTCATAGCTTTATTCATTACAGGTACATAGTTATGATTATTTCAAGTTAGGGATGTTGACTAATCCAAAACTAGTCATGGTTGAGACAAGCAGTTGATGAGTTGGCACATACATAAGGTGTATAGTTGATTATGTTGGTACATATTGATGATTCATTGTTGATTATTAGTTGACACATGATTGGTATATACTTGGTACATGGTTTTATGCACTTTTTTATGGTATAGTTTGATTACAGGTTGTTTGGTACAGGTTGGTGCATGGTTGATGCACTTGTTTATGGTACATATTGATATCTGTTGAGGATTTTTGTCTCATCTTAGTTGGTGTTGAGGGTGTAATTTTATTCTTGCATTGTAGAGCTGGTGCTCTTGTAGAGTTTTAATCTATTCAGTTGTTGCTGAAAAACCCCAAGGATTGTAGTCCGTAATAAAAAGAAAATTGTACATACATCTTGTGTTCTTTGTGTTCCTTGTGGTGATAACTTGTTGATGATATATTTCTGATATATGTTTCCGATATGTGTTCACATATAACTGGTTATAAATGACAGCAATGAGTAATAAGTTAATGGTGACTGTTAACTAAGGAGTTTTGTGTAAGAGGGAGGTTTTGGGAAAAAGAGCCCTACACTGCTCACCCCCCCTCTCTCAGTGTATTCGGTGTGTCCAAAAATTGGTATCAGAGAGGGCCTTCACTATAATCCTTAACAATATTGGAGGAGATCCATGGACACACAAACAGATGATGAAGTTTCAATCCTTGATGAGGAAAATTATTCTACTTGGAGAATAGAGATGAGAGTACATTTGAAGGAAATGGGAGTAGGTATTTGGAAGGCAGCCATTGGTGGATTAGTTTCCATGAAGAAAAAGTCAAAATTTGCATCTCAAAGGGAAGGAAAGAAGAATGATGCATTGGCTCTCAAGACCATTCTTAGTGGACTCTCAAGCCCTATCAAAGAGAGCATGGGACAATTCACTTTCACCAAGGATCTATGGCTAAATCTAGAGAAGATATATCAAAGAAAGAAAGAATATATTTAAGACCAATCCATCAAGATCATCGAAGGTAAAGAATCTCAAAAAACTCTTGATTGCATTATTTCTAAATGTAAGCTTGAAAACAATTCAAATGAAGACAAAGAATCAAGTGATGATAGCACAAAGGAAAATCTTGAGGACATTTCAAATGAAGGCAAAGAATCATGTGATGATGTTGGAAAAAAGGAATATCTTGAAGACATTTCAAATAAAGGTAAAGAATTATCAAAAACCCTTGATTGCAATATTTCAAAAGATAATGATGTTGAATTTATCTCTACAAGTGAAGAAGAAAATATAGAGATAGTTTATGTAGAGTTTGATGGTAGTTATCCAATGGAGAGAATAGAAGAAAATCTATTAGAACTTCAAAATAAGGTTGAAGATGGTTTATATGAATATAGAAATGACCATTATTATATATACTATAGCTATCTTTCAGATAACACTAAAAATTTTCTTAAGAAGAGTCAAAGGAACATCTTGAAGTTAAGGGAAATGCTCAAGGAACAAGAATAGAGTAATAAGACTCAATTAGAAGAAAAGGAAGAAGAGATCACAAGACTAAGGAATGAAAAGGATGATAAGAAGGTAGATGATGATATTAGCAAAAGTCTTGAAACTATTTTCCATCTCAAGACCCAAATTGAAGAAGCCAAAATGATAGAGGAACTATTGAAGAATCAAATAAATGAAAAGGAAGATTCATGTCATAAGTTAGAAGCTGAAGTTGTTGATCTTAGAAATAAAGTAGAGAAGTCAAATAAATTCTTGAATAGCTTAGCAATCTTGAATGAGATATTGGAAAGCCAAAGATCACCAAATAATAAATTAGGTCTTGGATACAAGAAAGAAGCTACACATGCTGAATCAAGCACCTCAAAGAAGCATGAGGTAAGTCCATCAAAGGATGAATACAATGTTGCAAATCAACCATCTACACAAGCCAAAGAAACTTTCAAAAGAACAAAGAAAGGAAGACATCAAGAAGCTATCTTTGGGACACCAAAGCAAAGGTATGAAAGTATTTTTCATGGGAACTATTATTCGTGTAGTGAATATGGTCACAAATATTTTGAATGTAGAGCTTATGAAAGGAGTTATAATGGAATATTTTATAAAACCATAAGGTGTTGGAGATGTGATCAAGTAGGACACATTGTTGTTCATTGTAACACCATGAGATGCTATAGCTGTATTGGATTTGGCCACAAATCACAGGATTGTTGGAACACAAGAAAACATTCCATGATGAGGACTTCACATAGCATGGCTAGAAGAATGAATGAAGTAAGGAAGGGGGACATATTTAAAAAGATGGATGCTCAGAGGTCAAGTCCTAAGAAGTAGGGACACTTTTAGAAGTGGGTGAAGAAGACTGAGCATCCAGAACAGAATGGAAGCCTTAAGGGAATATTTAGTAAGTCATCTACTGAAGCATTCACAGGTGACAATGGTATCAGTCATGTGCATATGCAGGCTGACCTTGAATAGGTCATGTACATGCGTGAGATGTTGTGCAACAGACCGCGTATATTTGGTAAAGCCTTGGGAAAAAGGTAATGCACTTGGGTTACAACTTGATGTGATGGTATAACTCTGTGTTGCACGGTCTGACATGGTTTGTTACAGGTTCTAACACTGTTTGTTGCAAGTTTTCATGATCCTATATTGATTTATGCAAAGTGACGATAAAAATTACTGAAATTCCATATTGGATGCAAGGCACTAACCCATGAGTGTAGATTGAGGCATTTTCTGTTAAAGAACAATGTTCGTTATTGCAGTGAATTTATGGCACCTTGGTTATATGATAATGATGCTAGCTAGAGATGTAATTGATCTATTGAAGCATACTATTAGTACATTGATAGAGGCACCTACTAAAATTTTTGATTGCCACATATTTTATGGTGGACTTGGCATACATGTATGAGGATTCATCTTGTTGTCGTATTAGTGCATGGTTGGTATACTTTCTTGGTACAAGTAGTGATACATGTTCATGTACATGTTTGGTATATGTTTGGATGATGAGTACTTGGCTAAAAGTACATCATTGGTATTACTTGATTACATATATTTTGGTACATGATGCATTTGATGATTGAGACACTTGGTTCATGGTAGAGACATATCATGAGTGATATGACACTTGTTTGGAGTGTTGGTAGATGCACATGGTTGGCATATTGGTGGATGCACATGGTTGGAATATTGGTAGATGCACACATTGACATGTTTATAGAGGCATATGGTTGATACATTCCATGGATGATATATTTTTTCACATTGTATGATGTTGATGTACATGGTTGATGTACATGGGTGTTGTGCATGGTGGACACATTTTGGTACATTATGTACTTGGTTTATATTTTGTTCATGATTCTCTATTTTGTTGTTGACATATCTTTTGTTTCATGATGTATGGTATGGCACAAGTTTGATGCATGGGCAGGTCCAAGGATCGTCATTGAAAGAGAAGTTGATCTATGATCCAGTTGAGCAGTAGCAATTGCATGTTGATCATATTGTAGAGAATATAGGGGGAGTCATTATTCTTCCCATGATTCTAGGAGAAGATATTTATCAGATGCATACCTAGAAAAGAGCTCTATATTTGAAGAAAGAGAATAAAGGCATAATCCAGGGGGAGAGATGGTCACAGGGGGAGTATGAGCGATGTATCTTCAAAATTACATTAGAGTGATATCCCTTGTTCAAAAGAGGAGAGATTATTCAGAGGAATATCAAAGGCATTCAGACAGGGGGAGTAGCCCCATGAAGATTTCATGCAAGGGGAGCAGCCCCAAGAGGAGAATGACACTTTTCCATTGATGTCAACGGGGGAGACATAGTCACATTGATGTGATTGATGGGGGGAGATAGTCATATTGATATGATTGATGACTATTGCTGTAGATAATGCCTTGTATACATGTTGACATCAATGATTGGTGTTGACATCAATGCCAAAGGGGGAGATTGTTGGATCATGTTGTCATTGATGCCAATGGTTTGATTGATTGATATCATTGATGGATGTCAAGTGATTGATTGATGCCAAAGGATTGATTTATAGATTATTGATGTCAAATGTAATTTGTATTTTCCTTGATGAGATTAGATAGATGTCAAGTATATGATGCATATGATGTCATGCATAGATGAAGATGGATCAATGAGTTGTCATTGATACACGATTCAAATATGAAGATGGTTCAATGTGGTTTCTTTGATATATGATGCATAGTTAGATTGATCATTATAGTCTTATCATGGTTGATAAGGTGCACAAATGGATGAACTCAAAAGTGGTCCCCTTATGGTGAAATCCCTCACAGGAAGATGCTTTACAATTGAGTTATCCTAGAAGAATGGTTGGAGGACCCATGCTTGAGTGTGGAATAATAAGATGAATATTAGTGAATTTTTTAGTGAAACTATCCCATATGGATAGTGCTTGTCATACCATTTCTAGTGGCATGTGAAACGTCACATAACTCCTAACGGTTAGAGAGTTATGGCCATGAGAAGTTGGAGAACCCAAGTTTGGGTAATGGACCCAAGTTTGTTTGATGTATAATGGTATGATTTTTGATATATTTGTAGATAATACTATTCTATATGGATAGTACATGTCATTCCATTTCTGTTGGTATGTGGAACGTCACATAACTCCTCACAACTTGAGAGTTATGGCCTTACGAAGTTGGAGTACCCTCATATGTTGGCTTGAAGCCTCAAAAGGTCAAATAAGTCAAAGAGATTGCGAAGAAGACATTATTATTTAAATGATAAAGTAAAGTGACAAAGTCAAGAAGGATTATTTAAACAATAAAGTGAAGTGACAAAATCAAAGAAGATTATTTAAATGATAAAGTGAGGTGACAAAGTCAAGGAGGAATATTTAAATGATAAAGTAATGGAGAAATTTCTAATTATGGAAAATGGTTAATCCTAAAAATGAGGAAAATAGGTTAAGTGACCTATAAATGGGTTAAGTGACCTAGAAATAGGTTAAGTGACCTAGAAATGGGTTAAGTGACCTAGAAGATGGAGAGTATAAATAAGAGGCAAGGCTCTCTCATTTAACATCACACATGAGAATATTGAAGATATATAGGTGACTGAGGTAACCAAAGGATATATAAGCTGAATTTCAGAGGGAAGGTGAAGAAAAAAGGTCTGGAATTCAAGGGAGGATAAATTCAATTTATGATCCTTTTTAAGGTATGTTATTTACAGGTCATCTCACCATTCTTGAAATAACATTTTTTATTGCTGAAAAACCCCAAGGATTTTAGTCCGTAATAAAAATAAAATTGTACATACTGTTGGAAGATTGGTTGTTGTCATTGATGTCAACCCTAGTCATGGGTTTTGGACCACAAGATTGATGAAGTTATTTGGACATGAAGAAAAATGCACATGTAGATACAACACCCATGGATGGATAGTATACATCATGCTCTTTCCAGTGGTATGTGGCACGTCACGTGGATCCTCATGGTTGAGGAGAAATGAATTTTTGAAGATGACAAAGTGAATTGTACATGTAGGCCCTGAAGACAATTAAAGAAAAGAATTACAAAATAAGAAAGTGTCAGGTCGGCCCTAATGTTAAAAGGAAGTGACATAAATGGTATAAATAAACATCATTATACATTCATTTGATACAAGTCGAATTTCAGATAGAAGAAGAAGTAAAAGAAGGCCGGATTTCAAGGGAGGATGAAGTCTTTTGGTGATGTGTTCTAAGGTATGTTATTTTCAGGTCATCTTACCATTTTTGCCATAACTTTTTTTGTAAGGTAGCTAGAGAGGTAGTGGGGGGGGCCTAGAGGGCCCATAGTGATAATAGTGGAGGTCATTCAATGTAAGGTGGACTAGGTCCACTATATTATTAAATAAGACCCACTATGGTAGTTAGAGGACTTCTTAGAAGGTTCTACTTCTAGAAGATTCCTCCTCTAGAATGTTCTTAGGTGATGGTAGCACTATATAAAGGGGTTCAAGCAATGTAATGAGACATAAAGAGAAATATTGTATTGTGGAGCGGTATCTCAATAAGAGGATTCCCCCTCGAAGAGGCAAATGAACAGGAGAGGATCCCTTCCATAATAGGATCCATTATATGGTGTTGCCCTACCTCAAGGGTTTGGTAATAATATTGTGTGGTTTCTTCTATATTTCTCTTTGGATCTATTGTGTATTCAGTATTTGTGGTGATTATATTGGTAGATCTATTCAATTTCTTAACAATTGGTATCAGAGCACTTTCCTTGGGCACACATTGTGGGCAAATATTTTTTATTTTTGCAGATTTTTTTTTCGGAGAAGAAAAAAGAGGGCCGCGACATTCCATACATTTTCAGTATATTTCTGTGCAAAATTTGTATAAAAGAGTTGTATATCTGAGTTCCTCTCAGAAAAACACCCAAGTTGAAAAAAAAAATCATCCAAAACAGAGTCCGGAAGGTTAAGATATTGAGGTTTTAAAAACTGTATTTTTTCAGGGTTTTTCTACGGACGRCGGCGTGATTTGTTTTTATTTMTGTAGCAATTGGAGGYCGAATTTGCCCAAATAAATTACAGATCTGAGTTCCTATCACAATTTCACCCAATTTCAAAAAAAAAATCAGTCGAAACGGAGTCCGGGAAGTGAAGTTATGAGCATTTAAACTTCAGCAGTTTTTTAGGGTTTTTCCAGAAAAAGCCGCGATTTTCTGCCGAAACTTATTGGGTCTATTTTTTGGGTTTTCAAATGGGTATTTCTTTTCAAAACCTGAAAGAAATTGATGAATCATTCAAAGCTCAATTGTTTCACACATTGGATGAGAGATTGGATGTGTTAGCACAAGGCCTCACAGACAGCATCACAAATATCATCACAGATGGCCTCAATGACAGTTTTCGTAGTATTCAAGATTCATTGAACAACATGCATGAGATATTTATTATGCAGGGCCTCAGGAATGAATATAATCAAGAAAGATATGCTTGGTATGATTTTGAGGACGAGTGTGATGATTGGTATATGGATAGTTGTCATTTCTGGAATGACAACCACTTCCATATTTTATTTGATGACTCTACTCCACTTTCTGTAGAGAACATCAATGTCCCAGATCAGGAGCTAGTTACCAGCGTTCATTTTGCATATTCTACAGTGGTATTATTCCTTCCAGATTCTGCTATGACCCTTTTCCACTATGTGGATGAATCTTCTTATTTGGATCCACATGATAGGTGTTAGTCTTTGGAGCATCATTTGGAGTTGGTTATTGGGTTCCACAATCTTCTTCGGGGAGTTCACATGAGCACTTGGACATGGGACCCGGGCTTACAATGGTGGTTGGACTACTTCAGCATGGTGGATTTCTTTTTTACATGGGACCCTGGTTCTTCAATCTTCTTCAACATTATGGTCCACAATTATCCATGGGGGGGGCCTAAAGGGCCCATAAGGTAGCTAGAGAGGTAGTGGGGGGGGGCCTAGAGGGCCCATGTGATAATAGTGGAGGTCATTCAATGTAAGGTGGACTAGGTCCACTATATTATTAAATAAGACCCACTATGGTAGTTAGAGGACTTCTTAGAAGGTTCTACTTCTAGAAGATTCCTCCTCTAGAATGTTCTTAGGTGATGGTAGAACTATATAAAGGGGTTCAAGCAATGTAATGATATATGAAGAGAAATATTGTATTGTGGAGCGGTAGCTCAATAGGATGATGCCCCCTCGAAGAGGCAAGTGAACAGGAGAGGATCCCTTCCATAATATGATCCATTGTATGGTGTTGCCCTACCTCAAGGGTTTTGATATAATAAAGTTGTGGTTTTCTATATGGTTTCATAGATCTTATGTGGTGATTTTATTAAGATATCTTTGGATCTATTGTGATATTTTGTATTCAGCTATTTGGTTCTTAACAATTGGTATCAGAGCACTTTCCTTGGCTGGAGTTGTGGGCAACTATTTTTTATTTTTGCAGATTTTTTTTTTCGAAGAATAAACAAGAGGGCCGCGACATTCCAGACATTTTCAATATATTTCTGTTTAAAATTTGCAAAAAATAGTTGTAGATATGAGTTCCTCTCAAAAAAACACCCAAGTTAAAAAAAAAAAATAGTCCAAAACGGAGTCCGGAAGGTCAAGATATTGAGGTTTTAAAATATGCAAATTTTCAGGGTTTTTTCTGCGGACGGTGGCACGATTTGTTTTTATTTTTGTAGCAGTTGGAGGCCGAATTTTTACAAGAAAGTTATAGATTTGAGTTCCTCTCACAATTTCACCCAATTTCAAAAAAAAAATCAGCTGAAACGGAGTCCGGGAAGTGAAGTTATGAGCATTTTAACTTTAACAGTTTTTTAGAGTTTTTCCAGAAAAAGCCGCAATTTTCTGCCAAAACTTCTTGGGTTTATTTTTTGAGTTTTTTCATGACGGCTGCAGGACCAAAGAGTTCATAGGGTGCTCAGATGGCTACTTCTTCTCAAACCTTGAAAGAAATTCTTGAATCATTCAAAGCCCAATTGGATGACAGATTGGATGCATTTGCACATAGCCTCACAGACCGCCTCACAGACAGTCTCAGAGGCAACTTCCATGATAGTTTTCGTAGTATTCAAAATTCATTGAATGACATGCAGGAGAGATTTCTTATGCAGGGCCTCATGCATGAATATAATCAAGAAAGATATGCTTGGTATGATTTTGAGGACGATTGTGATGATTGGTATATGGATAGTTTTCATTTCTGGGATGACAACCACTTCCATATTTTATTTGATGACTCTACTCCACCTTCTGTAGAGAAAATCAATGTCCCACATCTGGAGCTAGTTACCAGCATTCAGTCTACATATTCTACAGTGGTATTATTCCTTCCAGATTCTGCTACGACCATTTTCCACTATGTGGATGGATCTTCTTATTTGGATCCACATGATAGGTGTCAGTCTTTGAAGCATTATTTGGAGTTGGTTATTGGGTTCCAAAATCTTCTACGGGGAGTTCACATGAGCACTTGGACATGGGACCCGAGCTTACAATGGTGGTTGGACTACTTCAGCATGGTGGATTTTCTTTCTACATGGGACTTTGGTTCTTCAGTCTTCTTCAGCATTACGGTCCACAATTATCCATGGGACCCTGGTATATGGTTGTACATCAAGCGTTGAGGACAAC
>JASDQU011314396.1:13221-35722 GCA_032191745.1 Picea mariana
TGTCTAAGGCAACATTTTTTACAAGGGCAATAACATCTACCATCACCCTTTTCACCCGCTTTACTTTTTTCCCCACCTCTAACAACATTCTGCGACATTCTTCTGCACAAAAATACCCTTTTGGAACCGTCGTTGTTATAGCAAGATTGTCGAAACATATTTAAATCGTCAAATATTTATAGTCCAATTTTAGGTCAGTATTGTTGCCATTGCGACGAATGTGACCTACAAATATTTCTTTTTTTACCTATTTATTTTAGGTCATTTTTAACGGTCAATTTTAAGGTTAGGTAAGTCGTCTCTCTTGCGATAGAAAAACTACAGTCGTCGCTCTTGCGAAGAACATTGACCATAATAATTTATTCAAACTACATGTGTCGATATAGCGACGAATACGGGGTGGATTTAGAAAAATTGAAGTTTTTCTCTTGCATGTTCCAACAAAAGAGTACTTTTGTCGCAAGTGGTCGTCGCAAATTTTTCAATATGTAGTAGTGATGTGATTATGGATTGATTCAAGGGAGGTGTAGCATGGGAGCATGTGACTCCATGTTGTGTGGCTTTGAGCATGACTAATCGATTGCATCAAAGGTACTTTGTACAATGCAGGAAAAAGGGAATTGGGATGTGACTCAGATCCAGTTGTGAAAATGATGCGTGGATCAGAAGTGTGTGGGAAGCAAGGGACTATTGGAAGGGACCTTACAACATCAAGGCTTCGGTTTTGTTCTCCATTTCATATTTATAATACATCAATATATTTATTTCCCATAAAATTATTCTTATTTTATTGTATGATTCCTTGATCACATGCACAAGTTTTTGTTGAGTATATTGGATTTCTTTCACTTTGGTTGGCTTGTGTTCCCTTGCAGATTCAATATCACAGGATCACTAGAGTGGAGCTAGGATGACAATGGCAAGTGGAAGAGACATTTAAATGGTATGTTGCCTATCTCTTGTTAGCTAGTAAACTCAATAGTTAGAGCTTAGGGAAAGCATCATATTCTGTTCTATTTTGTTCTAGATCCAGGTGGATTTAGGGAGATCTATTTATGTCCACATTTATCGATTAATCCCATAACAAAATTAATGTTTTCATCCTCTAGACTTCATGCTGAAGTTAAACTGCTAGCTTCTTAAGCTGGGGGCTAAGTACCAACCATCCCTGGATAATGCGTTGAGAAGTTGCAAGCATAATTTTCTCTGGTTCAAGCTTGTCTAAAAATGAAACCACCTACCCCAAGCATAGTTTCCTCTGGTTGAAGCTTGTGTAAAAATGAAACCAGGTCCAAGAACATTTTTGTTTAGTTTTTAAGCTTGTGTAAAAATAAAATCTATCCTAGGCATAGTTTTGTTTTGTTTTAAGCTTGCGTGAAAATGAAAACAACCCTGAAATAATTCTTTGTTCTTTCTCATGCTCATAAATCAATGAGAATGTAACCGAGTAAAATTTTATCACTTTTTCGGACTCGTAAAGGTTATATGAAAAAGGAACCCCAAGGAGTTCCCTTTAATCTCTTTTCAGACTCTCTAAACATGAAAAGATTGCCAAGCGATCTTTTTATTTTCATGCTCGTTAAAGTATTTGAAGAAAAAGTCTATTGAGAGGTAGATTATATCTTTTTCAGTCTCACCAAACTATTTTACGAAAAAGGACATTTTGGGGTTTCCTTTAAGTGTTTTTCAGACTCTCTAAATATGAAAAACCATTGAGTTTTCTTTCTTTAGACTCGTAAAATAAACATCGAAAGGCCCATATGGGACTGAACCACTCCTTCCTAGGGTTCGTTAAATATACTTCAAAGGACTCATCTGAAGGATGAGCTTACAGTTCAAGCATATGTTATCCTCCTCAAGCTTGTGTAAAAATAAAGAGGTACTCACTAGAAATGGTGTGGGGGGGAAATTGGGAAAGAAATGTAGCTAAACCTGTATTCTATGGAAGAGTCTCTTTGAACATGACACCATTTCACTCGCTTTGCGTCTAAGTTGGAAAATCCATTTGTCCCTTGATCATACTCCTTTATAAGATTACAAATTTGTCTGTGATCCTTGTTGTTGAGTCAATGTTTCCAAGGCAGTTGTCGAGTCATCAATATGCTCAAAGAGAAGTTCAACCTAAAAGCCTTCTATTCCGTAGACCATCCATGAGTCAGTCCTAAATAATTGGTTACTCTGATCTACTTCAAGTATTGTTACCTGTTTCATGTCATTGATGGGGGATACATTAAGGCCCTCCTGTGATGAGTCTTTTCCTGTCACCTTCAACTAATTATCCAGGAGTTAGACTTAGAAACTAATTGGTACCTTGGAACTTTCATGCCTCAATGGAAGGTTTCCTCTCTTTCGACAGTGGGTTTTCATTATTGACCCCTGATCAGGAGATCTCGCCAAGTGTTCGAATTCAGCTCACAAATTCACATCCATTGGATTGTACTAGTGTACCTTGGGAGTCATTGACATTAATGGTTATTTCCCTCGCACTTGTTAATGGTATACACTAATGATCGATAATAAAGTGGTTTCTACCATGTTCGACTTCAGCACATGTATTCACATGGTTATATTTGTACTATAGAGTGGTGGAGATGAAGACCTTGAATATTTTCTGACAGATTCAGGTTGCATTGGAGTATATTCATATTGTATTGTTGCATAGATCCATTGTGTATGTCTTGTGGCTATGTTAAAATTTGAGTCTTTAACACATAGATCCACAGTGTATTTTTGGTGGCTATGTTCAGATTTCAATCATATTGGCATGGATCCATAGTGTATGTTTGGTGGCCATGACTTGTCTTACTTGACATGGATCTTTGCATGTCGTCATTCATTCTTTGAGTCATTTGTATTATGAGTATGGGAATTCCTACCTCAGTGATGATATATTATTGTACTGTATTTCTTTGTTTGTTGGCAGGTTTCCGACCGACGTGTTCCTTGTTCCCTACACACACTCGACAAAGTATTTCATCTATCACTCTATTCTAACTTCATACTTTGGGGGGCTCTTTGTTACACATTATTTTCATCACCCTTATGAACATTAATGATGTAAACCTATATGTTGTCTTCAGAGGGATCAGTGGCTTGAATTCTTGAGGAAAGAAGGGAGAAGAACTTTACCTGAGAGATGAAATCATATTTTCCTTTGTAAAAACCCTAATAAAGAGGATTGTCGCACCCTTTCCAGTTATAGGGGTGTGATGATCTCATATCGTCACATGATGTACTAAACTTGGACTACGACGTCGTCACACTCTTCACAGTTCTAGGGGTACAACAATTTTCATACATGGGAAAAATGAGAATCTTCTCGATGCTTCTAGAAGGAGAAGCTTCTATGGTGAGGTGTTCTTCGATTGGTTTGGATCATACTCACTTTTCTAATTTAGTGGGATCATCCTAACCTCCTCACCTTATCCTCTTCAACTTATAAAAGGAGAGCATCTCTCATGGAGAAAGTTATCTTGGGCTTGGTAGCTTGGATTTAGTTGTTTTGTAGCTTGGGAAATTATATTTGAAAAGTTGGCTATAGCTTGATTGAATAGTAATTGTGAGTAGCTATCAGATCTAAAGTCACAGAACCCATGGATCAGAAGTGTGTGGAAAGCAAGAGACTATTGGAAGGGACCTTACAACATCAAGGCTTCGGTTGTATTCTCATTTTCATATTTATAATACAACAATATATTTCTTTCCCATAAAATTATTCTTATTTTATTGTATGATTCCTTGATCTCATGCATAAGTTCTTGTTGAGTATATTGGATTGCTTTCACTTTGGTTGGCTTGTGTTCCCTTGCAGATTCAATATCACAGGAGCACCAGAGTGGAGCTAGGATGAAAATGGAAAGAGGAAGCGACATTTAAATGGTATGTTGCCTATCTCTTGTTAGCTAGTAAACTCAATAGTTAGAGCTTAGGGAAAGCATCATATTATGTTCTGTTTTGTTATAGATCCAAGTGAATTTAGGGAGATCTGATTATGTTTGCATTTATTGATTAATCCCATAACAGTAATGAAGAAAGAGAGACATAGAAGGTAACAATGTCGAAAGGTGATCTTTTGTAGAAAATTGAGTTGCAATAGGAATAAGATGAAAATAATTCTATATCTCCATGATGAGAGTAGTGTTGCATTGTTTTGATGGATGAGGAATGAGGGATAACAATGAGTTGAAATAAAGGACGAGTGGTAGTGGAAGATGTTTTGGATATTGAAGAACATAATAGATCTGGATTGTAGATTTGGGAGTGTAACAGTGATGGAGTTGCATTGGGAAGTTGTAGATACAAATGATTTACCTCATAAGCATGAAGGCATGCTTTCTTAAAACCTAGAGAGTTTGATGCAAGAGCATCTTGGTCATCCTGTAGATGAAACAATGAAGAAAGTTGTGGAGTTGTTACAACAATGATTAAGTGTTCTAGGAAATAAATAGTAGCAGAATGAGACAGACTGCGGGAAGTAACAACAGTGATGTAAATCAAATGAATACTACAGAGTGTGGTAGTTCAGGAGATGGAGTGTTGCTACAAGATGAACATGTTTCTACAAAATGAGTAGAAGATAAGTGCATGGAAATAAAATGCAAACCATTGTAAAAGGAAAGGATGTTTTGATGAAGAGTGTGTTGTTAGTAGAAGTTGGAAGGTCATGTGCAGGAAAACAATCATTGAGGAAAGGAAGAATCAGAAGCTAGAAGGTGAAAGGGCATGAGGAGTCCATTGGAGAAACTGAAGCGAACAATTTATAAAAGAATAAGACACAAAATCAAGGAACTTCTGAGGGGGATGGAAGAGTAGAAAGAGGATAGGTCACATGAGACATTGAGAGACATAAGTAGTTGAGGTTGCAATGCCCTTTGGCCTAGAAACCCAACAAAGATTGCAAGTTCATATCTGACCATGGAGTCGTTGTATTGTAATATGTATGAATGAATAAAATAGTTGAAGTTTACATATTTAACCTTTTCATGCATGTGTGGATGGAATCCTATATGATGTTATTTGCTATGTTATTGACATTAATCTGTGTAATTTAAATGTCATTGCTTGAATGAGTAAATTCCAGTAGAGAATAGTTCGATATGATATTATTTTTCTCGTGGCATGGATATGTAGAATATAATGTTTGATTTTTTATTCTCTACAGGTGTATGGGGGTTTGAGAGAGGCCATACAATGTACTAATGATTATTTGTAGTTGGGGTGATTGTATAACTTGATACTCTATGAGAGGAAAATGTATTTGCAAGACTATAGAAAAGTTGTGGTTGTGAAATATTAATTACCGTTGATGTATATTAGCGTGTATGAGTGTTATGGGTCCAAGAGCATTGAGGGTTCCTCAATGAGTACACAAGTATGTTTGAATTCCATAGCTTTTAGAGGTCTATGTATGAGAATGTTCATTGGTTGATAAATTAACCCTTGATTCAGGATTGTGTGGCACAATCGAAGGGGATTCTACATTGAAGGTAGCATAGAGGGTTGTGAATAGATATTTTTGTGGAAGGTATGATACTAACGTCAGTTTCATGTTACATTAGATGCATGTAGTAGAAAAATATGTGTTGTAGCATAGGCATGTTGTAGCAGAAAACACGTTTAGAATGTTTTGTATTATAGGCATGTTGCAACATTATACATATTAAAAAGAAGATGTATTGCAACATAGGCATGTTGCAACAACATGCATGTTGAAAAGGAGGTGCATTGTAGCATGAGGCTACAACATGAAGCATGTTGCAGCAAGAGGCTGTAACATGAGGTATGTTGCAGCAAGAAATGTGTTGCAACAAAATATGTGTCATAACAAAGGTGTGTTGTAGTAGAGGTGTGTTGTAACAGGAGGTGGATTTGCAGCAAGATATGTGTTGCATCAAAAGAGTGTGGTGTAGCAGGAATCTATAACAGAAGGTGTGTTGTAGCAAGATGTGTGTTGCAATAGAAGGTGTGTTGTAGCAAAAAGAATGCAACAATAGATATGTGTCATAGGAGAATATGCATGTGTTATAGAAAGGACATGTTGCAGAAGGAAGGGAGTTGCAACACGTGAATGTGTCATAGACTAGATTGTACAAATTGATATTTTGTAGAATCTATTTTTTGGTGCTATAGGGAAGAAAACATGGATACATGATAGTTGAGGTACAACCCAAGAATTGTGCCATTATTAGGTTGAAAAGACATGGATATGTAGCGATGAGGAAGAACCATTATGGAAGGTGTGATTCCAGTTATGCACAACTTGAGGAACAATCCATTATGTATATACTTTTATGGAAGGAGGTGGAATCCCATTGCATCAACAATGCTCCATCAACCTTCCAAAGCCTCATGAAAAATATCTTTCAACCATTCCCATGTAATTTTGTGATAGTATTATTTGATGATATTTTGATATACAACAAAACATGGGAATACCATATAGATCATGTTGATAGATCCTTACAACTCCTATAGGACTACCATATATTTTTTAAACACTTCAAATATGCTTTTGGGGATTTATAGGTTGAATACTTAGGTCACATTATAATTTAGGAGGCAACACAATTTGATCCAAACAAATTCATAGTTATGCAATATTAGCCTCGTCCCAATACTCTTAAGAGCTTGCATGGAGTCTTAGGACTTATAGGATACTACAAGAAGTTTTTGAAAAAGATATGAAAAAAATGTTGCTCCCTTAACCTGACTACTAAAAAAGAATGCCCTTTTTTGGAGTGAGATTGTTGAACAATATTTCTTATATTTAAAATATGTTATGTGCACAACTCTAGTATCAACAATGCCATATTTTACTAATTCTTTTGTCTTGGAATGTGATGCCTCAAGTAGATTTCTTGGAGTGGTATTGATGAAAGAAGTTCACCCTTTTCCATTCACTAATAATCAATTATGTGACTGCAATTTGGGTAAATACGCATATGAGAAAGAGATAATGGCCATCCCGCATGCACCAGAGACCTTGCATCCATATATCATAAGATGATGTTTCCAAATCAAGATTGACATTCATAGTCTGAATTAATTTCTCGAACAAGGGTAATCCTCACCAAAGCAACATAAGTGGGTCACCAAGCTTCCATGGTATGATTATGATATTATATATAAGGGTAAATACAATGTGGTATTTGATGCCCCATGCCAATAATTTGAGGAGGATAGATCCCTCTTTTTCTTAAATTTACCTATTTTAGGTTGTCTTGATTAATCCCATCAAGAATTGTTGGAAAATAACACTATCATTCAACTCATCCACAAGATTCAGGAAGATCCCAACTCTTCCAAAGAGTATACATGGTAGTTGGATTCATTACGATATAAATGGTGCAATGTTTTAGCAAACAATTATTTATTAAAACAAATAATATTAGAGTAATTTCATTCATCACCTACAATAGGCCACTCTGGATTTCATAAAACATATGAATGAACTAAGATCCTATTATTTTGGGAGGGCATGAAAACCAACATTCAATTTTTTATCGCAACCTATGACACCTGCCAAAGAAACAAGGGGGAGATAGTGAAGATACCAAAGGAATTTCAACCACTATTGATGCCAACACATATATGTGTTGAAATCACTATGGATTTTATAGTGAGACTTTCAAGGTCAAGCAAAAAATATGTGATCATGGTGGTAGTCAACGATCTCTCCGATATGCTCATTTTTGTGTCTTACCGCATCCATTTCCCCTTCCTCAGTTTCCCAGGTCTTCCTTTATCATATTTTTAAGTTACATGGCATGCCCACTTCCACTGTCTCAGATCAGGACCGTACCTTTACCAGCAAATTTGGGCAAGAATTGTTTAAACTATAAGGTAATCAACTAAAAATGAGCACTACAAATCACCCCAAATAGATGTTCAAACTAAAGTGGTCAATAAGTTCTTATAAACCTATTTGAGATGTTATGCCTTTGAAAAATCACACCTCCTAGAATGGTTGTACAATACCTTTTATCATGGAGGTATCAAAATGACCCCATATGAAGTTTTTTATGACCAAAAGCCACTGCCAATCACTTCATATTTAATAGGCACTTCCAAGGTTCAAGAAATGGATCACACACTCCACACTAGAGACGCCATTCTTCACATACTAAAGAAAAATTTGGTCACGACTCAAAATATAATGAAGTAACAAGTAGACCATAATCACTCCAAACATTGTTTTGTAGTATGGGATTAGTTGTTTATTCACCTTCAACCATATAAACAAACATCACTCAAAGAAAAAACACCTAAAAAGCTAGTAACAAAGTTCTATGGACCTTATGAGAACACATTGGACATATAGCCTGCAAACTGGCTCTTTTATCCCACTCCAAGATTCATCTAGTATTTCATGTGTCTTGTCTTAAGAATGTGTAACATACCCAACCACCCATTTTCCTTTTGGGATGGTGGGGCTTTGGTAAATTTCTTCAATTTTACTACTAAATTCCTCTTCAATAAGAAACTTTGATACAATAATTAAATTATTCTCTATCATATGATAAAAATATGCAGACACATGGCATATATACTTATAAATTAATTGCAATAACATGTAGAACTATAAATGAAAACCATTCATGAATTATAACAACAATTAAGCATATGAATAGAAATAACATAATTATATCACGAAATCCATAACAATTATCTTTATCAAAATGAATCACCAACTAATTACACACAATGGAAATTCCTCCCAAGTGTGGGCACTATTTCACTAGTTCTTTATGCAACAAGCCACCCTTGAGTTGGGGCTATGAATCCACAAGGGTAAATGAGATCTTATAGATGGATACAATTCCCTCACTCATCCCAATACCGAAAATTATGTGGTTTTCTCACACACACACACATACATCCCAACTCACTAGCTCCCTTTTCTCTTCATCCTACACAACCCAAAGAAGTGAATCCCCTTCTTTGCAATGCAGTCCCTTAGGATATCACACCACTTTCCTGGACTCCAATATAAACTAGCTAGAAAATATATTTTCTAGGATTTACGAATTAGCACCAACAACCTAATCTCAACATTAATTTACCAACAACATAACAACCTTCTATTACAAGGTAATACAATAGGTTTCTCCCTCCTTGTTGCAATTTGAATGGGGTGGAATCAATGTCTACATCCACTGAAACCATGGTTATATTTGCATTTTCTCATCTTGCCACTTGTCACTCAAATAACTCCACCTAACTACATTAGCACACATCCCAAGGATGATATTCCTTTTACATAAGCTAAAGTAATGACTTTTGGTTAAAATAAAATATCAATATTCCAATATTTATCCCCCATAAACCCTTTCTCATTCCTTTCTCATGGAATAATATCCCCCCACCATTTATGTCCCTCTCATATCACATCCAACAATTTATTTTATAATATTTCCCGATGTAGATATTTACATAGCTTGGCCCTCAAGCATATTGTTCAATTTTCATTCTTGATCATATTTAATTACGTTACAAATTAGGGGATCAAAATGAGAATATTACATTCCCATCCCCCTTACTTTTGCATTGTCCTCAATGCACATCACCATACATGTATTCATATATATACAATTTGTTTACATCAAAATTCCAAAATGGTTGCGGGCATGCTTCCCGCATTGCATCTTCCAACTCTTGTGTCGCATCCTCAGGGATATATAAAGTCCATTGGACCTACCTACCCATTAGATTTGTTCCATAGCACCTTGAACTTTCATTCCAAGATATGCACTGGCTCTACTTGAAATTCCCCTTTTGGCTCCACCTGAATCATATTCCAACGACATAGTTAGGATCATGTACATATGTTTTTCAATAAAGACACATGAAATACATTATTCACATGCATAGATACCAACAATACAAGCATATATGCAACTGACCCTATCTTTTCTAGTATCTCAAATGGTCCACAAAATATGGCTGCCAACTTGGTGTATCTTCCCAATTTTTGTGAGCCTCTCTTTGGTTTCACTTTCAGAAATACATGTTCTCTCGCTTGAAATTCTCTGGCTACTTTGCCTTTTCTGCATAATTTTTCTACCTATCTTGGTCTACCTTTAAATTATGTTTGATTTTAATCATATATTATTCCATCTTCTTGAGCATATCAATCCAAAGCACTACTCTATCTACTGTATTGTCCCAAATTACAAAAGTATTACATTTTATGCCATAAAATGCTTCAAATGGGCTCATTTTCAAGGATGTGTGATACCCATTATTGTATGCAAATTCAACAAATGTAAATACTCTTTCCATTTGGATGGATTTTCCATTACATACATTCTCAACATGTCCTCAATTACTTAGTTGTCTCTCTCTATCTTCCCATCTGACACTAGGTGATATGTTCTGGTAAAATTTAAATTTGTTTTGAATCCTTTAAAAAAACCCTTTCGAAAATTTGAAGTAAATTTGGAATCTTTGTTAGATACTATTGTCTTAGACAAACCATGTAGCCTGGAAATTTCCTCCATGTAAATCTATGAAAATGTTGGATACCTTATGTATCATCTTTAATAGAATAAAATGGTCATCCTTTGTGAGCTTATCCACCACTACCATGATGGAATCATGTTTCTTTAATGTTCTAGGTAGCTTGGTAATGAAATCTATTGAAACAAATTCCCATTTCCACTCAGGAATGGGCAATGGTTGTAAAAATCTAGATGGATTCCTATGCTTAGCCTTTAACTTTTGACACTCCATGCATTTGGCTATGTATTGAAATGCATTTTTCTTCATGCCTGGCCAAAAATATTGACATGTGATTGCTGCAATTGTTTTTTGATATCTTGGGTGTCTAGCATAAGGAACATTATGAATTTCCTTTAACACAAAATTTCTCAACTCTTGAGAATTAGGAACATAAAATGTGTTCTTATACAAGAGGATCCCATACTCTTCCAGGTAATAATATTTATATTTTTTTTATGTAGGTTACCTTGTTGTAGGATTCCATTTACTTGCAAATAAAACTAGTCTATTGTTACAGTCGCTAAAATTATGCCCTTTAAATATGTTGTATACATGTCAATGGATGTAGCATGTAACACATGCAACCTCCTACTGAGTGCATCATCCACTTTATTCTATTTACCTTTAATATGCCTGATATTGAAGTCATATTCACTCAGGAATTTCAACCATCTAAATGTTGATTTTTCAATATGCAAGGTTTAAGCATGAAGTTCATTTCATTTTAAAATTTAACTTAAACCATAAACAAACTTTTTGCAGCAACCAAGATCACAAGAAGAAACAACATGCACAATTACACAAGAAGTATCTTGGGAAACCCTTCTCAACAAGGGAAGAAAACCCAACCAATCCTTTTCTATTTTCTTCAAGAGAAAGACCTTCACCACCAAGAAAATATAGGATGCAAGAGGGTGCTATCAAACCCTATAAGACTAGAACCCAAGAGAGGTGCACACTTTTCCCAAGAAGATGTACTTGTTGAAATTTCCAAACTCACACAAAAGATATGATTCCTCAATGGGGAGTTTACCTTTACTTATATTAGACTTGACCTGTAAACAAAAGTGTCTATTGGCAGAACAGGGCCGACCTATCTATCTCATAATATAATTAATGTTAACCAGATTAATTATCTTTTACATTAATTATCAGTTACATTAAGGTGAGGCTAACCTGTACCCTTTACATTATAGTTAGGGTTACAGGCAGGTATGACTCTTGAACAATATAGCAAGAGATCTCATACCCACTAGTGCTCAGCCATTAGGGGCACATCCATAGGAATGTCCATATCTCTATTCACTGTGTCTCATAGGAGAACCACACTCACTAGTGCTCAACCACTAGGATCAAGTTCACCTGTGATCATCCACAGACATGTCCACTCAAAAAATATTCTTTCCCACTACATTACATAGGAGAGTCATCTGGAGTTCATCATCTCAAATCTCTGCTAAGAGGAGGCTAATACATAATCTTCATCTCTGTCTCATGACGATGCACCCAGCTCTATGGGAATTCACACATTTACCTTGTGCTCAGCCACAGGCACATCCAACTCAGCAGATCTCCTTTCTCACTGCGTTACATAGGAGAATCATCTAGAGTTCTTCTCAACTCTTTGTAAGGAGGAGGTCATCTCTACGTTCCAGCTCTGTCTCAGATAGGAACCACACACTCCTCTCAAGGGCTCTCTCTTGGGTTAAATCAATCATTATGTGTCCTGGAGGATGTCTCACATAGTTGTAATCATCAAAACTAACTTGTTTGGCATTTAATGTTGGTTGCTTAAAAAAATACTTCAAACCACTATGGTTTGCTCTCATCTCAAACCTTTTATCGATGAGACAATGTCTCCACATATTTAAGACATGAACTATGGTTTCCAAGTATAAATCATGTGTGGCATAGTTACTCTCATTCTCTTTCAACTCCCTTGACTTGTAACATACTAGATGTCCATTTTGTGTAAGGACTCCACCAAGCCCCCCTTTGCATGCATCAATGCACGTAATGAAATACTCCTATGGATAAAAAATCTTCAAGATTGGTGCACTTTTCAATAAATATTTCAAATGATGAAATATCTCTTCACACTTAGAGGTCCATTCAAACTTTGTTCCCTTCTTTTGAAAATAAGTGAAAGGATGTGTAATCTTTGAAAATCCTCCAATATATTTTGTAGTATCTAGCTAACCCCATAATATATCTGACCTCTATAACATTTGTGGGTGTTGGACATACTCTAATGGTTTTATTCTTCTCTGGATCCACTTATGTGCCTTCCTTTGAAATGATATGTCCCAAGTAGTGGATCTGATTTTTGTAAAATGAATGTTTTCTCAACTTGGCATATATTTGATGCTCCCTTAACACTTGTATAACCATCCTTAAGTGATTCCCATTCTCTTATTCAGACTTAGAATGGATAAGTAAGTCATATAAGAAGACAATGACAAACTTATCCAAGTAATTTCTAAAAATATCATTCATCAAACACATAAAGAAGTCTGGTGCATTTGTCAATCCAAATGGCACCCTACAAACTCATAATTCCCATATCTAGTTCTAAAAGTTGTCTTACTAATATATTTCTCTCTGATTCTCACCTAGTGGTATCATGATCTTAGATCTATCTTGGAAAATGCCTCTCCTCCTTTTAGTTGATAAAAGAGATCATCAAGTTTTGGAAGGGGGTATTTATTCTTCATTGTAGCTTTATTTAGATTCCTAAAATCAATGTGCATACTCAAGATCCCATCCTTCTTTTTCACAAAATGTACCAATTCTCCCCAAGGTGAGACACTTGGGAATATGTACCTTTTATTCAACAACTCTTCCAACTACATTTTCAGTTCCTTCATCTCTGGTGTGCTCAACCTGTAATGATTTTTTGATACTAGAGCAACTCCAGGAACCAAATAAATGGAAAATTCTATCTCTCTTGGGTGAAAACCTATAATTTCTCCAAATACATCCTCAAATTCTTGTAGAACTACAAAATATTTAAGACTTGGAATTTCATTCTTGTCTGGATCTTCCACATGAGTTGCAAATAATTGACAACCCTTCCTAAAACATCTCTATATCTATAAGGATGAAATATCCCTTATAGAAATGGGTCTTTGAATCCCTTTCACTGAGCTATGTTTTCCTTCTTCATCAATACATGTCAATGTCTTATTATTTTAATCTAGGGGAACAAAATTTGTGTCCAACCAATCCATTCCAATTAGGATATCATATGATCCCAATGCTGTGATATTCAGATATGCACATGTACCCACTCCATTCAAATCTATTAGAAAACCTATAACAATCTCAATGACCCTTCTTTTGGTTCCAGTGGCTAGCTAAACCAACCATGATCTTTCAAGCTTACTTCTTTTGAAAATAAAATCTATCACTAATTTAGGATCAATGTAGCTCTTGCTTGCTCAAGAATCAATTAAAATAGCAGCAAGTTGAATTGTAATCTTACCTTCCACCTCAATCATGCGGGATGGATGTTCTACATGTCTATCTTCTAGAGCTACATATATCCTTCGAATATTTATGCCCACATCTTCAACTATGGTATTTTCCCGAATATTTTGCATGGTCATGATTTTGTCTCCCTTATGAGGACAATTTATGTACATGTTCTCTCCTTTAGATCACCAACATTTGATTAATGGTATTGGTCTTTTACATAAATATTCTACCATCTTTGACTCACTCTGATCTGTTTGGATTTGTTGATATACATTAGGACTGCCCCTGGATGATGAAGGTTTGAATCCTTTCTTCCTTTTATCCATCTTATCATTCTTCTTATCTCTCCAATACTCCAGTACTACTACTCTTCCTTTGTTTTGTTCATACACGTATTATGCCTTACTAGATTCTTTGGTTCATCAAATTGAATCTTATCTTTGTAGAATGATGGTGGTCCACTTAAGAAAATTTGTATTTGCACCTTGTCTTCCTTGATAAATTCCACATACCTCAGTAGTTCTAGAAACTTCTTTTCATACTCCTCCATGGAAATATTCCCCAACTTGAGCTGAAAGAACTCTTGTATATTTTTATCATAGTAAATCTCTTAAAGATATTGTTGGTGGAAGTCTGAGAGATCTATGGCACCTAGAACATAAGGTTTCTCAAGATTTCAACACCCACTAGCTTATCACACAAAGAAAACTATTCCTAGCAATTCTCTCACCTAGAGAGATTACTCCACGTGCCTGACAACTTGCTTCTTCAGCCCCAACCCTCAAGGATTTACAAGGTAACCAAGTTCACATCCCTTCCTCAACAAAGGTATGGATGACGGATGAATGATTGAGAGAATGATGGAATTACACTAATTCCCAATGATATATTTTCATTCTCTTAACTTGATACTTGTCGCCTTATGAACTACCTTTGACCCCACTTGGTGATTCGTTCCCAACCTTTAGGAACTTAGGATAAAATAATATCACGTGAGTTTGGAATTTTGGAATAATATTATAATATTCCCTTGGATTAATCCCCTTGACTTATCCCCTCTTCATAGACCCTTAGCCCCCTTTCCCTCTCGTCGAGTCATAGCCTGCATACTCTTTCGTCTGACTTGGTTTGCAAGAATGATGTATTTTATTAATATTATCAAGTGTGATAACATATTACAATTTTAGCCTCTCCTACCTTTAAATTCATAGGCTCCATGGTCTAAATCACACATGCACTCTGGCCTCGAATCATATATACAAAGGCACTTTGGCCGAAAACATCTCAACTCACCAACCTCTAAAGCATATGTACATTTACAATTGGGGTTCGACATAGGGGTCTTACAATACCCTCCCCCTTATTTATGCACTACCCTCAGTGCATTAAATATACACATGTACAAGCAAAATTCTTCAAAAATCTATAAAATATGTGGGTACTTATCTCGCGTGGAATCCTCATGATCACATGTTTCATCTTCAGGACCGTAACGGGTCCACTAGACCTTTACTAACCCTATTGCTTAATTCCAGTGCAACTTGACTTTCTTATCCAATATGCACACCGGTTGAACTCGAAAGTCACCTTCTTGATCCACCTGAATCACATTTCAATCAATTACATGATTATCATCAGGAACATATTTTTTAAGCAAAGAGACATGAAGCACATTATGTATGCACATGGATGTAGGCAGTGAAAGCATGTATGCAACAAGAACAATCCTTTCCAAGATCTCAAATGGTCCACAATATCTTCTTTCCAGCTTTTGATAGCTCCCCAATTTAAGCAAATTATTCTATATTTCACTTTAAATAAGACATGCTTGCCCACTTTAAATTCTTTGTACATTCTTCCTTTGTCTGTATAACTTTTGTATCTATCTATCATGTGCATCCTTTAATTCTACTTTATTTTTACCACATATTCTTCCATTTCTATAAGTAATTTTGGCTCAACCACTGATCTGTCTGTTGGGTTGTCCCATCTCACTAGTGTGTTTCACTTTCAACCATATAATTCTTCAAATGGGTTCATCTTCAAAGATGCCTAATACCCATTATTATAAGCAAACTCAACTAAATGCAAATAATATTTCTATTTTGATGGGTTTTCCATCACATACATGTTCTTATCGTATCCTCGATCACCTAATTCACCCTTTCTATTTTCCCATCTAATTTTGGGTGACATGTTTTGCTAAAATTTAGGTTTGTCCCAAATCCTTTAAATAATCCCTTCCAAAATTTTGATGCAAACTTGGGATCTCTATAAAAAGCAATTTCCTTAGGAACACCATGTAGCCTGGAAATTTCGCTCATATAAATCTCTACAATGTTAAATTCCTTGTGAGTTAACTTCACTGGAATAAAATGAGCATTTGTAGTTATATTATCCATCACTACCATGATGGAATAATGTTGCTTCATTGTTTTGGGCATCTTAGTGATAAAATCAATTGTCACAACTTCCCATTTCCACTGAGGAATGGGAAAAGGTTGTAGAAATCCAGTTGGATGTATATGTTTAGCCTTGAACTTTTGAAATTCTAGACATATGGAAATACACTCAACCTCCTCTTTCTTCATACCTGGCCAAAAATATTGACTCTTGACAACTGCAATTTCTTTCTAGTAACTTGGGTGCCCAACATAAAGCACATTATGCATCTCTCTCAACACCATATTTTTCATATCCTGATATTTAGGCACATATACTCTTCCCCTGTACATGAGGATTCCATCCTCTATCAACTCATAATCTTTAATTTTCTACTGAAAATTACCTTGTAATATTTCTTTTGTCTCCATATAACGTTGATCTGATTTTGTAGCTTCCAAAAATTTTCCTTCAAATCCTATTTATACATGTTAATGGTTGTAGTATGCATCTCATGCACCCTCCTACTGATTGAATCAAACACCTTGCTCTCTTTGCCTTTGATATACTTTATATCAAAGTCATACTCACTAAGGAATTCCAACTATCTGATTTTCCAAGCATTCAAAGTCAATTATCCAAACAAATATTTCATACCACTATGGTATGTCCTCAAATCGAATCTATTTCCCATAATATAATGTCTCCACATATTCAAGGCGTGAACTATGGCTGCCAATTATAAATCATGAGTGGCATAATTTTTCTCAAGTTCTTTCAACTTCCTTGACTCATAGAATATCACATGCCCATTTTGGGTAACGACTCCTCTGAGCCCTTCCTTGCATGCATAAGTGCACACATTGAAGTCTTCATTTGGATCAACAATATTAAATATGGGTGCACTTGTCAATAAGTTCTTTAAGTGTTGAAGTATTTCTTCACATTTCGAGGTCCACTCGAAATTCACACTCTTCTTTTGTAAATAAGTGATTGGATGTGGAATTCTCGAAAATCCTTCAATAAATCTTATGTAATAACTTGCAAGTCCCATGAATGACCTCACCTCTGAGACATTATTTTTTCTTGGTCATCCTTCAATATATTTTATCTTCTTAGGATCCACTGTTATCCCTTCCCTTGAAATAATATGGCTCAAATAATGTATCTTCCTCAGATAAAAGGAGAACGTGTTCAACTTGGCATACAATTGATGATCCCTTAATACTTGTAGCACCATCCTAAAGTGTTGTTCATGCTCTTCTTCATACTTAGAGTAGATAAGTATGTCATCCAAGAAGAAAATGACAAACTTATCCAAGTAATTTCTAAATATCTCATTCACCAAACACATGAAAACAACTGGTGCATTTGTTAACCCAAATGGCACCACTGTAAACTCATAATGGCCATACCTTGTTCCAAAAGTTGTCTTGTTGATATCTTCTTATTTAATCCTCACCTGATGGTAGCCTTACCTGAGGTCAATTTTGGAGAATATCTTTGCATATTTTGGTTGATCAAAAAGATCATCTTTGTATAGAAAATAATACTTGTTCTTGACAATCACCTTGTTTAGCTGCCTGAAATCAATGCAAAGCCTCAAGTTTCCATCCTTATTCTTAAAAAATAACAATGGGGCACCCCGAGGTCACACACTTGGGCATATATACCCCTTCTTCAAAACATATTCAAGCTGCATTTGTAATTCTTTGAACTTTGGATTACTCATCCTATAAGGAGTCTTGGACACTGGATCAACTTTGGGCATCGAGTTGATGCAAAAATATATATCTCTCTTTGGTGGAAACCCTCGTATCTCTCTAAATACATCCTCATAATATTTCAAGATTGAATGATCTTCAATACTTGGCACTTTATTCTTGGTTTCCTCTTCCATATGAGCTGCATAAATTTGACATCCTTTTATAGAGCTTCTTTTCAGCTACAAGATTGAAATTTCTCCGATAGATATTTCCCTTGGAATACCCTGGACTACCCTCAAGTTCCCTTCTTCATCCAAACAAGTGAAGGCCTTGTTGTAGAAATCCATGACAACATGATTCTTATCCAACCAATCCATACCAATTAGGTAATCATATGAACCAAAAGGTATGATATCCAAATCTACCTTTGTGCTCAGTCCATTCATGTCCATTGGAAACTCCTTAACCAACTCGTTTATTCTTCTTTTAGCTCTTGTATCTAATTGAACAAGCCAAGATTTCCCAAGATTGCTTCTTTGCAAACAAAATATCTCAACAATATTAGGATCAATGTAACTATGGCTAGATCCCGAAACAATTAAAATAACTATAGGTTGATCATTGATCTTACCTTCCACTTCAATCATCTGAGACTAAAATTCAGTTTACTTGTTGTCCAAGGATGCATAGATCCTTGGAATGCTTCTTCACATGTCCTCGATTGTATCAGCCTATTGTACATTGTGAACAATATTCACCCTTTCACCTCTATGAGGAAAATCTCTACACATGTGATCCCCCTAACAACCACAACATTTAATAGATTGTTTCCTTGGCCTTTTTCCCAATGTTTCTGACATTCTGGGTTCAATTTGAGTTGTATTCCCTTGATAATTTTTTTTAAAGAATGGTGGCTTATGCCCTTTCTTCTTATGCTCCATATTACCTTTCTTTTTATCCTCCCAGTTCTTTTGGAAAGTTGGTCTTACTCTATGTTGATCATAAAGGCACTTCAATCTCCTTATTGTTGAATCCTCCAATGTCTTGGGATCATCATATTGTATCTTATCACTGAATATTGAAGGTAACCCACTTAAGAACCTTTGAATCTTGACCCGTTCATCCTTGATGGAATCAACATACCTCAGAAACTCCAAGAATATTATCTCATATTCATTCATGGTCATGCTCTTGAGCTTGAGTTCAATAAATCCTTCATCTTCCTTTCATAATAATGTTTGGATAAGTATTTCTTCTAAAAATTATTTTTGAATTGCCTCCAAGTGATGTTCTTCTCATCGATGTTTTTTAATTGCAAAAACTAGTCCCACCACATTGATGTTTTTCCGTTGAGCTGGTAAATTGCATTTATGCCTTCTTCTTGTGAGGAATAATTATGAAATTGATTTTCTTTTCTCATTTCCCACATCCAAGCCTCTTCATCCTCATATTTTTTTGTGATCATCATCAAACATAGGAGGTTTGATCTTCCTCATTTCTCCTTGTAGTTCATCTACCCCAGACCTTTTGTTGTGCTTTCTAATATGAGACAAACTTGGACTATTGCATGCTCTTCTAACTGAATGTCTTGGGGAGTGATGACGATGCCTACCAACACTCATATATTATTCCTTTTTGACACGATATCAATGATCCTTTGACTTAATTGAATCTGTCTCCTTATCCACCTTCTTCATTGTCTATCATATCCAAGCTTTGCAATAGTTTGATGTTGAAGCCATTCTTCTTCTCTTGAGATTTCATAAGCCTCTAATTATCATAATTATATATCATCACATCTGTTTCCAGACTCTTCATAATCTCTACCAAATTAATGCTCTCTTATTTTCCTTCTTCATTCCCATTTGATTCAGTTCCTGCATTACCCATGCTGACATACAATCCTCTGACTTCATTTTCGTGGATGTAATTTATAAGTGCATTTTCCATGTTTTTGGTCTCTCTATTGATCATTATCTATTCTATCAATACCCTTAATTCTAAAAAATGTGCATGCAATAGAATTTGTTAGAGAAAATAATGAACAAATCTATAAAATTATGCATAATTATTCCCTTTAAGTGCACCTGAATTATCTTTTTTTTCTCATTGTTTGTGAATTTCACTACTCAAATCAAATTTCTAGGTGCATTCCTGGATTCTTCTATCCATTACCTTTCCAACGACTATTTCCTTGTCCCATTACGAGTTCTGAGAAACAAGTTATATTCATATGAATATTACCCATTTTCCCCCTTGGTGCACCCTTCATCTGGTGAACTTAATTCCAAACACCCAATATTTTGGAATTTTGACAGAATACCACGTGGTTTTCCTAATTTATATATTTTGAACAATTTGACCAATTTTCACCTTCATCCAACATCCCAGATGCTAGTTATAGTCTACTAAAGTTTTGGTTGTTTTCCCCTTTTAGCACTAAATACTACACAAATCTTCCCTCTCATCTTGTACACTTTTAGGTACCCAAATTCATGATATGGATCCATGGATGTCTTCTACGGTTCATTATATTTCCATATACTACTCCTTTTCCCAAAAATGACTTATAAGCAGGGAGTTATGGCCTATGGAAGTCAACTGGTATTGAAATTTTAGCTTGCACTATTTAGCCTGCAACTTTCTCATACAAGCTCTGTTTTATGAACATAATAGCTCATTGGAAATATATCTCTGAGTTCTTTTATTTAAGATATAAAATCTACATGTGGTGCCTATGGCATGCACAATCTAAAAAATTGGAGCTCCTAAAAACATTGTTTATGCCCTAAAAAACGCCTTGCAATATTATGACCTGCAAAACACTATGAATTTCTAAGAAATTTAATTGATTATTGATGACATGGTGGATGATGTGGAACTTTGGGTCCAATTATCACCCTGATGTCAATCCATTTCATCCTCCTGGAAAAAATGGCCTTGCCTCATCAACCTTCAACACCTTCTTACTTCTCTCTTTCATATTATTTACCTTTATTTTACTTTATAACTTAATAAAGTAATTTTGACTAAACTTACTACGAACCTACCTGTACCAGTTGCCACATGACACCCCTGCAATGGGTCATGCCACTGATGGTTCCCATCTTCCCTACCAAACATCCACATGGTGCCTCCACGTAGGCTATGGAGATGGGTGGGCCCCATACCACACCCCTTTTTCCTCTGTGCACGAACTTGTCTCCACCCCATATCCAACGACTCTCAATGATTTCACATCATCAAATTGTGCGAGGGTTAACAACCCTCCATAATGAAATGGTGTTTTTTTCCCATGACACATGGTGTTTTTCTATTGGCTTCACATCACCAAAGAACTCTTAGAAAAATTCCTTCCTACCATGTGATATCGCTTATGGTATTTCTCAATACCTTTTTCCTAATGTGGCACCCACGTCAGCCTCGGGTTCGCCACCACGCACTACTGACCCTACCACCATGGCCTGCCACCCCACCACTCTGGACCCGTCAGACCCCATATCTAATGATGAACATGATCGAAAGATCGATCATGGAGGGGTTGTTAACTTACATGCATGTTGAACATACGAAGATGATCGAAAGATCGATGGTTGTGGTTCATTTCATATGTTCAACATGCATGTAAGTTAAAAACCCCTCCATGATGAAAGGGTGGTTTCGCTCCACAATGCATGGTGAATTCCTATTGGTTTCACATCGCCAAAGGCTATTTCAAAACCATTATCACTGACATGTGATACCACCAACTGTTTCAGTCAATATTGTGATACATCACCTTGCCACAGTGGCCTGTCACCTCACCACTAGACTTGCCACCGAACGCCACTGTGGACCTGCCACCATGGTGGTCCACATCACCACCATGTGGCATCCACATCATTGTTGACGTCATGTATAGAAGAATACCCAATTTTCCCAAATTTTGAATTTTTTCAAAATTGTGTAATTTTCAATTTTCGCATAAGCGACCATGAAAGCTCTGAAATTAAGCTTCATATGGCTAATTTCAGCCATGTGAAAGTCAATTCAAATATTTCACTAGAAATTTGACACTTGTGTATCAATTCCTCAATGACATCCACTTCAGAAATTGGGTCTTTTGCTGAATTTTGACTAGTTTCGGCATGGCTTCTCTGTAACTCCCAAAATTCGACTGATTTCAAGCTTTAAAATGCCAAAATTGAGGTAAAATTGGGGATTTTACTCCTTGAACTCAATTCCCTCAATTTTCTCATAAAATTCCCCAAATTATTGTTCAAGAAAATGATGTCAAATGCATTGCATATATTCTTTGAACTTTTCGACTGCAATTTCAACTTCTATGTGTTGACAAATGGCCCATGCAAGATCAACATTGAACCTGTGGCTATGATACCACAATGTAACATCCCCAACCACCCAAGATGATCCATGGAACACAAAATTTTTCCTCT
>JASDQU011314397.1:0-24629 GCA_032191745.1 Picea mariana
TCGTTTAAGTACTTTCTCAAGGTTTTCCAGTGCTTCCTGAAAAGAAACACCATAAGGAGTAAAGTCATCCATAAAGATTTCCATAGAGTCATTAAGCATATCAGAAAAGATTCCTAAAACTTCCCTTTGGAAGGTTGTTGGTGCATTACATAGTCCAAATGGAAGGACTCTATAAGCAAAGGTTCCCCAAGGGCTAGTAAAGGTGGTTTTATCTTGATCTTGAGGTGCAACTTTGATCTGGTTATACCCACTGAAACCATCTAAAAATGAGAAAAATTTCTTCCCTGACAAATTATCTAACACTTGATCAATGAATGGTAATGGAAAGTGATATTTCTAAGTGGCTTTATTTAAAGCTCTATAATCCACACATACTCTCCATTTCCCATTTTTCTTAGGAACTATTACCAACGGTGACACCCATTCACTGTCTGATATAGGATAGATAAACCCTGCATTGAGCAATTTTTGAAGTTCTTCCTTGAGGATTTCTCTTAAATTCGGGTTCATTCGTCACTAAGGTTGGCAGATTGACCGACAATCTTCCTTAATATATATTCGATGAGTACATAATTAAGGAGAGATTCCTTTCATGTCTATGTAATCCCATGTGAATGCTTCTTTATTTTCCTGAAGTAACTTCATTAATTGTTGTGTTTCAGCATCTGTCAAATTAGGGTTTATATTCAATGTTTTGCCAGGTTCAATTTCCACTGGTATGCTTTTGGAGGAGATGGTGTTAGATGTTTGAGGTGGGCTTTCCGAATTGAGGTTTTCTTGATTATCAGACTCCAACAGTGAAGTTAGTTGATTATGAGTTTCTGGAGTCACAGAGGAGGGTTCGCAAATGAAATTATTAATTACTTCATCCTCAGTAGAGTCTTTCAGGCTTAAAGCTTCTCCGATAGTCAAAAGGGGTTGAGTAGGTTGATCTTCAAAATCTACCCATACAGAATTATCATTATTAACCAGGGGTGTAGCGTGAGAGTAGAGGGTAAGCTGTTTAGTTTCATAACCATTTGAAATTTTCATTGAGCCTAATCTACAGCTGATAAAAGCATCTGTTGTGGCTAGCCAAGATCTACCCAGAATTAGAGGGTGGCCCCCCAACTTTGTTTTGGGTTGTAGAACCATAAAGTCAACTGGATAATTCCAAGATTCCACAGAGATACTGAGGTATTCAATGACTCCTTCTGGTTTAATTGTGGATCGATCAGCCAATTCTAGGATAGTTGGGGTATCTCTGACTTCATTTTCTAATTGTAGTAGTTGTAAGGTTTCCAGAGTCATGATATTGATAGCGGCACCTAGGTCTACTAGGACTTGAGGGATTATCATTTTTCCAACTTGTACAGTAATGGTAGGGTGGCCGGGATCACATATTTAACTGGGGGAGTTTCACCTAACATTAGTGCAGACAAGTCTCCCATAACGTGGACTGTAAGGGGATCCTTAGTTTTCCTACCAGGATTTTTAACACAGATGTCTCGCATTGTCCTGGCATAGATTGGTACGTCTCGGAGTGCTTGTAGCAGAGGAATTTTGACATATAAATTTTGTAATTCCCCTAGAAGATTAAAGGCTGGTGGTTCAGGCGTTTTAGTTAAGGCTAAATGCTCAAGAAATGGTGGTGTTGTTGTTTCAGCAGCATTGTTAGAGGATGATTGTACCTTTTCAGGTACATCATGCTCTTTTGTTTCCTCTTTATGAGAAGAGGTAACATCAGCTATGGTAGGTTCCACTATTCTCCCAGATCGAAGATGAATATCGTTGCATTGCGCAGGGAGAAGAGAAAGTGTAGGATGGTTATAAATATCAATGCACTTCACAACTTTATTATTTGGGTTAGGGTTAGGGTATACAGGTAGCTGGGGTCTCATCATTTGATTGCTTGGGGGAGTACTTGTTGGTAAGGAGAGTGGTTGTAGGAATGATTGAGGTAATTGATTTTGGAAGGGGGGTTGTTGTCCTCTCCAACTTTGATTCCATTGGTTTTGATATGGTTGTTGTTGCTGTGGAGGCCAAGGGGTCCACATTGATGGATCAACAAAGGGGGGGTNTGCATGGGTGGGTAATTCATTTGATTAGTGTATTGCATTTGATTGTAGGGGGGGTAACTCATTTGATTGAAAGAAGAATAATTATTCCAATGATTAGAAGATGCAAATGGCATGTTAGGATTCATACCTTGTCCTCATGGTTGCCATTGTCTCCTTTGTGTCATCAGATAGATAGCTTCAGCTTCTTCATCCATTGGTTGTAATGCTGCCTTGATCCCTGGTAAAGATGGACAATTTTGGGTATCATGATCTTTATCACAGATGGTGCAGATTGGCTTTTTGTCCAATGGACATTCTCTTCGTGGGTTCTTATCTCTGCATTGAGAACAAAATATGGACAAGGATGATTCTGCTTCTGCTTGCTTTTTCTTAATCTGCAGGGTATCAATTTGTGAGGAAAAATAGCTTAACATTTCAGTTTTAAAACCTTCAAGTAAGTTACCTATCTCGGCTCTTGTTGCTCCCCCACTGGCTGATTTTTGGACTCTTGAAAATGTGGTGTCCCTGCTGTTTGATTTATTTCTTGAAGCTCCTCTTAAACATCTTTTGCATAAATTAACAATTTCATCGTATGATTCCTTATATATGTTCCCTTTTCCAAGCATGTTCATCATATCTAGACAGTCATCCCTTACTCCTTTTAATAAAATATTTTTGAGAATATCCTTACTTACATTGGGGTGACTAGATCTTTGTAGATTGTATTGTATCCTTTCTACAAAGTCCTCCAGATTCTCGTCCTCTTTCCGCATCATCTTAAATAGCTCCTCCCTCTTTTCTCTCATTCGGAAGTAGTCCTGGTATTTGTTCAGGAATTTCTGTTTCATTTGGTCCCATGTTGTGATTACATGGCCTCCAATACTCATAAACCATCTTAGTGCATTCCCTTTTAATGTTGCTGGAAATAACTTTAGTTTTTGAGCATTAGAAACGTAATCATAACTTCTGCATAATATATCAAACTCAAACAGAAATTCATCAGGATCCTCTGAAGATAAACCATGAAAATTAGGTAATGCTGAGAGTGGAATGTTTTTCATGGGGGCTACTCCTCTAGGGATATCGCCAATAGGAAATCCTAATGTGGAGAAAGAGTTTTCATCATTTACCTCTCCTTCAGGACCTGCCTGTTCTTCATGATGCAATTGTTCATTGTACTCATCCATGTTTTCCTCTGTCTGCTCTCCTGCTGCACTTGCTCTATCCTCAATGTCTCCTACTGGCTTCTGGACTGTCTCAGGACTCCAAACTTCTTTCCCTGTTTCAAAGTTTGCTTGGAATGAAGGCTAGGACTTTTGTTTCCGAAGGTTTGGTCGTTGAGCAGCAGATTTAGACTTTGATATGATCTCGTCAATGTAAGTCTTTCTTCCTCCTTTTCCTTTTCCCTTGCCACCTATAGGGTTAGTGTCTTTGGGGTCTTTCATGCAATCTTTTTATCCAAAAAAAATCATAAGTGCTTTTGAAATCTATAGCTACCGTCCCCGACAACGGCACCAAAATGTTGGTCACTATAATTTCTTAATTAATTCAAACAATCAAGTGATACATAAATTGTCAACCCAGGGAAGTCTGTTTATTTCAAAGATAACCACGCACTATATATGTTCAATTCCAAAAGAAGCTTAGAGTTGTAGTAAAGGAAACTATATTAATCACACTTGCCCTGAATGAATTGAAGTTCTGACTTGTATTACAGGAAAGCAACCTACCTATTGCAGATCTTTAAAGATTAATCAAAAGAATCCTGGATTACATAAAAATGACAACTGCAATAGGAAAGAACAACTATTCTGTAACCAGAGAACATGACCCTTATTCCCAAGCAGGAACTCCAGTACCTTGTTTCTGATTAACACACTTTCATGAAAACATTAATGCGTAGAAGGCTAACTCTATCTAGCAGAGAAAAAGACCCTCTAATTCCTTCCTTTCTAAGAAGGAACCCTTAGCCCAATCTATGTTTAGCACACTTGCAAAAATAATGGAATCTACAGAGAACAAGACCTTCTAATCCCTTCCTTTCTAAGCATGAATCCTTAACCCAGTCTCTGATTAGCACACTTGCAGAAATAATTGAAATCTACAGAGAGCAGGACCTTCTAATCCCTTCCTTTCTAAGCAGGAATCCTTAACCCAGTCTCTGATTAGCACACTTGCAAAAATAATTGAAATCTACAGAGAACAGGACCTTCTAATCCCTTCCTTTCTAAGAAGCAATCCTTAACCCAGTCTCTGATTAGCACACTTGCAGAAATAATTGAAATCTACAGAGAACAGGACCTTCTAATCCCTTCCTTTCTAAGAAGGAACCCTTAATCCAGTTTCTGATTAACCAACCTCATAGAATAATCACACAAGATTACTAATGAAAATGATTATGAACTCGTGTAACATTCAATAAACTAAAGTTCTTAACAAGACAAAGTTTAGTAGTGTTTAAGCAAAGCAGAATTCATAAAAAGTAGTGTTTCAGCAAGACAAAAGTTAATCAAGGCATAAACAGAAATTATACTAACACACTATAAAACTAATGGGTGAATCTTGTGAAGAAGGTGGGCCCTCCCTTCTCACAAGATTCCCCTGAAACGAGAAGGCTAGAGAAGAATACTCAAAGCAGTCTTTTATTCATTTATCAAAATATCATATTAGAATCTGGAAATGAAATACGCCCCTCTCTCTGAAGCTTTCTCAATACATAAAACTTGGATCCTTTCGAATGATGATTTCCTCTTATTTAAGGAGGGAACCCCTTCGATAGAATTGATCAAAAATTACACTGTGTATCTGAGTCCTATTCTTAGTCGGATCTACTTTCTAAACCAGAATAGGATGTCCTTGTTTCGCACAACAGAATGCTATTACAGGTGTTGAATGAGGTATTATTGTTACGGCTGGAGTAACAGATTCTTCTCGTTGTTGCTGATGTTGTTTCAGCATCGCAAATCATGGGTTGTTTCAGCCACGAGAATTGCGCTCTTGATTGTGTCAGCATTATCATGTAGGAGCGATGGTTGGTGCTTTAGAGTTGTTGTTGACTGCTGACTGTAATGGCTTCCTTTGTGTTTCAACATCGTCGGTCCTCGCGGCTTCCTCTGTATTTCAGCATCTGTGGCTCTGGACTGTGTAACAACTCTGTGTTTCAGCATCTGCGACCTTGGACTATGTAACAGCTTTGTGTTTCAGCATCTACGACCTTGGACTGTGTAATAGCTCTGTGTTTCAACAATAGGCTTCAAATGTTAATCTGCAGTTTGAACACTTATACATTTCTAATCAATGGTTAAGTATGAGAGTGATGTAAAATATTATGCAAAATAGATTAAATGTATAGTTATGAGAAGGGACGTTGTATACCTTTGGAATGATCAGATAAAGTGATAGTATGAGTTTAAATATGGGTGATCAAGAGTGTAATAGTGGCAAAAAGTATAGGCAAAAAGGTACATTGTGTGGTCATAACAATAAGAAAGGATCAAATCCTTCCTATTCATGAATGCCAAAAGCGCCTTTGAAAATAAACGTGGGGTCACATCCCGTGGTCACTTGGGAAATAAAAAGAGTTGTGCAAAAGAGGTCAAAGGTGTCGAGTTTAGTCACAGAAGGGATCATCGCGATCTCCAGGTGTCGTCTTATTCGACCTCAATCCTGGTTCTCACTTGGAGTAAATGAAGGTGACATGGGGTGGTTGAAACCTCTCCTCACTCATTAAGTGTAAGGTATGGAGGATCTGGCAATCTATTGGCCTGAGAGGGTCCTGTGTACTGATTTTTTCCAAAGAAGCAATGTTGAGTCCTCGACTAGCTAGAGAGATATGCACATGCTAACTCGGCACTTAATGGCTCAGGTACTCCCCTTATAGAAGCCATGTGTAGTTAATGTGGCATCTGATGAAGAATATCTGTCCGAGTTTGACTGAAGGGACACAATGCCTTGGATGACTGAGCACGCCTCTGTTAGGCGAATTTTTCTGAGTATATAGACTCAATCTTTGTATTTTTGTAATCATCAATGGTTGAGCGAGGCTCCCGGTTGTAAAAATTTAATGAAGCACTGTTATTCTATTTATGCATGGAATTTTGAGACTTCTTTCCTTATGAATGTCAGTTTCTTTCACGTCTTTGTTTACACTGTGTTAGAGCAGCTCGGAATTGGAGGATCTAGTTGAGTTGTAATTGTTATAGGATGATGTAGGTTGGATCACTATAACAGTTGCATTGTTTCTAATCGGTCCCTATGATTTTCTTAGCGCTGGACGACTTGGAATTGGAGGATCCAGTCAAGTCCCCTTTTCAGTATCTTGAAGCCTTGAACCAAGAGGATCTTTCATTCGGAGTTTTTCTTCTACAAACTGCTGAAAGGCCTGTTTCCTGAGGTAGTTTTCTCACTCCTATTAGGAAGTCTTCAACCTTCTCATCTTTAAATAATCTCACTGACTGAAGTTGGATCAAGACCTCCTTTGTTCCTTACATACTGGACTCAGTTCCTGAGTTAGAGCGATATCTTCCCGAGTCTCTACCCATTTGATCACCCATTAAAACTATCGTGACATAAAACTGATGGGCATTGGGCTTTGCTTTTGCAAGCAATCCAGGAGTGACTTTTGATGCTAACACAAAGGACAAAGTCTCTAAGTACCAGTAGTCATCCATCTCATTGGGAGATTAAAACGTGATCGTTGATTTTGATAAGTGATCAAGCACTCGCTTGGGTTAGTGCTTGGTCACCACCTGTGGTTGTATGTTATAAAGAAACAAAGGGAAAAAGAAGAGGCAACACTCAAATCAATAAGCCCTTGATTTTGTGCATATTTTCATATATAGATGGTTTGAAGGAAGAACCTCATACAGATTCAATTTGACAGAGAGTTAACACTAGAACAATACAAAGAATTGATAAAAGATCAAATATGATATGTTGGTGAAACTGAGAACACAACAGAAGCAAGAGTACGATATAATGAGTCGATCCATGCCCGTGATCAACTCATGAAGACAAAAGAAGTGACAAACAGTCATGATGAAAAGGTACAATGGTTCAAAATCAAAAGATGCAATGATTTGAATTCACACTAGTTGGAAGACTATATAAACAAAAGGAATGGTGAAAAGAAAGAGAAGTTGAATTTGTTGAAGTATATTTATTTATATATAATGGATTGAATGAAGGTTCATTCTATCAGGTTGGTGCTTGTTTACATGTTGGGTCTTGTATGAGGATTGGATTCCTCACATCTCAGTTGGATCTAAGATCAACAAGATGGGACTTGTTATGAGGGTTGGATTCCTCATTTCTCAGTTGGATCTGAGAACTACAAGCTGGGTCTTGTAATAGAGACTTGGGTCTCTCATAAGTGTTTGAAGATGATATTCAAAGATTGATCTTATATATTCATTCAATTTAAATAAATAAATAAAATATTTTTTCTTCTTTATATATTGATTGAGAAAATGAAATAAATATTTGTTGCTCAGTTAATTTGTGAAAAGCGGAAAATTGTCCAAAGTTTTGTGACACTGATTCACCCCCCCCTCTCAGTGTCAAGTATCCATTTCAACATAAACCACCCAAGTGGTGGAAGCCAAGTTCTGTGTATGTTGACTGGCTCCAACTGTGAATCCTAAGTAGACCGAAGACTCCGTTGACATCTGCCAACCAAGGGAAAACTCAATAAGCAAGCTGAAGACAAAAACAAAGGGAAAAGATATATACACTAAATTACATTAGTATACAAAGAGTTCCACTCAATCTTGGGGCTCAAGCGTAATATATTTTCAAGTAGAGCCCATTCCTGGGCTCGACCAACATATTCCCTTCATAATATTCTAACTCATAGGCTCCTTTTTCTAAGACATGTCGCACGATATAGGGACCATGCCACATGGTTTTAAACTTGTCTGCCCCCAACGGTTCTTTGGATTGATCATATAAGAGGACCAATTCACCCTCTTCATACAATCAAGGATAGACACACTTATCATACTAGACCTTGACATGTATTTTGTTCACCTTGATAGCCATAGAGGCGTCTTGACGTTGCTCGTCAAGACTCTCTAGGTGTACAAGGTGTCACTCGAGATCATATGTGTCAGGTAGGAGCGTGATTGCCAACTTAAGAGAAGGTATTTCGCATTCAATAGGTAATATTGACTCCACATCATGTTCTAATTAGAAAGGAGAAAATCCAATGGCAGTCTTAACCGAGGTTCGGTATGCCCAGAGTGTGGGATATAGCATAATATGCCAGTCAGATTTACTTTGGCTGATAGTTTTCTGCAAGATGGTCTTGAGAGACTTGTTGACGACCTCTACCTGTCCATTTTCCTGGGAGTAGTAAGGGGAAGAATGACCATGCTTAAACCCCATATTGGATGCTAGCTCTTCCATCATTTCATTCTGAAAGTGACTGCCATGATCAGTGACAATCTCGCTCGGAATACCGAACCAAGCGATAATTTTTTTGAATATGAAGAAGGTAGCATTCTTCCCATCAGATTTAACTATAGGCATGGCCTCATCCCTCTTATTAAAGTAGTTGACGGTCATAAAAATGTGTTGATTCCCCCCAGTCGAAGTTGTGTTGCAATCCATGAAGTCCACCCCCCACTTGGTGAAGGGATTGACGGTAATGACTGGGTGAAGAGGGGATAGATGTGATCGCATTTTCTAAGTGAACACCTGGAAAGGGTGACACTTCTTAACTTCTTCAACACAATATTTAAAGATAGATGGCCAAAAATAACTAACTCGCAAGATTTTATAGGTTGTCGCAAGCCCAAATAGATGACCATCATAATCCCCACTATGGAAATCATTTAGGATCAACCCAGATTCCTTGTGAGTTAAAAAAAGACGTAGGATATTGTATATTCCTTGATGATACAAAGTGTTGTCGATGATACTGTAATTCTTAGCTTGGTATCATACACGTCGTTGGTCATCTCGAGAGAGATGTTGAGGGAACTTCAAGGTTTGAAGATAGAGAACGATGTCTCCATACCAAGGGTCGGAAGACGAGAAAAGGAAAATGTTTCCGTACGCAAACGAATCAACATGGATAACATCCTCATCTAATCGTGGAAAGTTGGATATTAACTCCACGAAAACTAGTGATTTCTTGGATTTCATAGAAGAGAAATAGAGATCAAATTCTTGTAAAATGACAATCCATTTATTATATTTTCCCCCAATGATATGCCTGGTAAGGACGTATTGAAATGGATTGACGTCGATAACCACAGTAATCTTGCAAAGAAATATATAATGGTGTAAATGTTGGACTGCGTGAATGGTAGCCAAATCTAGCTCTTCAACATGAGAATAATTGAGCTCAGGACCTACTAAGTTTTGACTAAGATAGTATATGACGTGCTCGCGAAGCTCATCATCCTCCTGAACCAAAACCATACCAATCATATCCTTGGATACGACGACATAAAGCAAGTAATCTCTATTGTAGTAAGGAGACTTCAACAGAGGCATTGACACTAAGGCTTTCTTCAAAGCTTCGAAGGACTCTTGGGCTCGCTCATCCCAGATAAAAGGGTTGTCCTTCTTCAAAAGATGCATGAAACCTTTAGTGACATTGGCATAGTTTACTATAAACCAACATAAAAATTTATCTTTCCCATGTATACCTTGAAGTTGTCGAACAATGCACAGGGGAGGCAACCGAAGTATTTCCTCAAACTTTAATGGATCTACCATGATCCTTGTCTCAGAAACTAGAAATCCAAAAAGAAAGCCAGACCTAATGCAAAATATGCACTTATGAGGGTTCAACCAGAGTCTATAGTAACAAAATATTTCAAAAACTAGTCGAAGGTGCATAGAGTGATCTGCTCTCTTATGAGAGTGAGTAGCAAGATCGTCAAGGTAAGCTTCGACTATATTCTTTAGATCGTGGAATGCGAAGTTCATAGCACGTTGGAAGGTTGCTCCGACATTTTTAAGGCCGAAAGACATCTTCTGGTATGATAAAGTACCCCAAGGACAAATAAATGTCATATTTTGTTGATCCTCAGGTTTAATTTGAATTTGGTTATACCCTAAAAATCCGTCCATAAAAGAAAACACTTCGCTTCTCACACACTCGTCGAGAATCTGATTGATGAAAGGTGTCGAGAAGTTATCTTTAGTACATGCCTTGTTCAGGTCACAAAATTCCATGCATACACGGATGGTTCCCTGCTTCTTATTCAAAGGAATGGTATTTGATACCCATTCAATCAAGGGAACTGGGTAGATACATCCAGCATTAAGTAGTTTCTCTACCTCTGCCTTAATAGCAGGAGCCTTTTGGGGATTGATAGCTCTAAGACATTGTCGAACAGGTTTAGAATCCAGATAAGTTCTAATTTCATGCTCAACAATAGGAGGGTCAATTCCTAGCATCTCTTCATATGACCAAGCAAATACATCTCGAAATTCTATGAAGAGTTCGATGTAGATCAGGATTTCTTCTGGCAAATAATCTGCACCGATATGTATGTTTTCAATCTTGCTAGGGGTATGAGAGATATCGATTGTGAAGGTAGGAGAGACACTTTCCATATTTCCTTTGGCATAAATTTCGTTCATATCAAGTGGAACTACGGCATGACTGACTATTTCTCTCAAAGTAGATCGAAAGTCATCTTGTTCAATTCTTTCAAGCTCTGGGAGAAAATAATAGCGATGATGCATATCATCCCAAGGTTTGTCAGAACCATTCATGGCTTAGATGATAGATTCATCTGAAGGAAAAGTCTCATCGAGGAAGTCATGTGAACAATACAGTGAAGTGGCCCACACAGTCTTAAGAACGAGATCCTCCTCGTCCGTCGGCGAGGTAAGAGGATTGGGATCAGCAGAAGAGTCAAGAACAACTTGATAAGAAATCTTCGTTGTCGATAGTGGTGTGGCCATTCCAGCATCAGACTGACCTTCACATGATGAATTTGAGGAAGGTAGGGTCCAAGGATCATTAAAATAGGAAATGCAGAAAGAGATGGATCTCTCTATCGAAACGGGCCTACTGGACATGGAGTAAACATGGTGAATCAGTGCCATGAATTCGAAAGTGACCATAAGGGAAGAATACATTCTGATGCCAATATTCTCAATTGTTGGCTGAGAATTGTTGACCACGAGGATCGACAGTCCAACATATGCATTGGGACTAGCATACGTAAAGGATAATTGGTCGATCGTCGCGATCTTTCCATCATGAGGAAAACAAAGAGTACGGAAGACGGGCAATACGACGACAATCATAACATAAGTCCAATTGCATCCCAGAAATAAGTTATAATCGAGAGGCACATCAACTACCTCGACATCCACCTTTACTATCTTCCCACTTGATTGGATCAGAAAGGCAGGAAGAATATCGTGAGGGCAGAAGGAACGACCGTCAAAATTAGTCAACATGGTTGACGATTGAGAAAGAGTTGGAGAGATGAGATCTTTCCAACAGATCAGGGACATCACACAAGTAGCAACACCTTCATCAATAACCACATGTTTGATGGTATACTTTGAGTACCCCACGTGTATTTGGAATGCCACATGGTAAGGCAAGTGAGGCTTCACATCTATGACATTAAACTTCATAAATTTTGAGCCACTGGGATATAGATCTCCTAACACAAATAGAAAGGAATTCCTCTGTGAAGGACACACCTGGAGTACCTCCAGAGTCGACATCGCATAAGGGGTTTGATCAGGGTCCTCGAAAATAGAGTAATTATGGGTGGCTCTAGCATTTGGATTGTGGGTAGAGAGCTTGAGTACTCCTTTCGGAGCATGAGGGGGTGGCTCTGGTTTTTCGATATGTAAACTCATTTTCGAAGGAGGAGGAGGAGATTCTAGACCAGGTATAGCCTGTGAGGAACTATAATCATGAGACTGGGTGGTTACATGAACCTTAGCATTGACCATATTGATACACAAACGGCCACCATCTTGCAACAACGGGTTTTGACTCCCACTGACCGCATTTATGGAATTTGAGGAGCTCAAGGCCATGTGTTGGCTATGTGGGAAATAATTCTTCAACATGATGGGTGATAGAGATAATATCCTTGCAGCTTCCACAAGTTTGGGGCATAAATGAATAAGGTGATCTTCTGTACAAATCTTAGAGGGAAATTTTACCTTACACCTTTCTTTCTTTCCCTATCTAGCATTATTATTATTATTCTCATTATTACCATTGTCCTTAGGTTTATTATTATTTTTACCACCCTTACGATTATTATTACGTCCTTTCTTCTTATTCTCGCCTGATTGTTGGTTACCATTTGGGTTGGTTGACGATTGCATGAAATGTACATCCATCGACTGAGTGGGATTGGAAGAAACAGACGAAGCTAGACCTCCTGCAGACTGGTTTAGAGACAACTCTTTCAAATGGCGTGTCACTAAGTTTGCGGATTTTACATTGGCGGAGCCTACAATTCCATCAGCGTGAGGTCCGAGATTTTTTCTTGGGTCATAGGTTGACCACGGTGCATCTAGAAGAATGTGGTATAACATCCCAGACTGAGCATATATAAGATCTAATTGTTGGGATTTGAAGATCGCTTCTTCCTCAGTTGTAACTACGGATGTAGAAACATCCTTTGAGACAAGAGGATGCAAAGACTTAAGGAACCATTCTAAAAGAAAGGTTGGGGGTATGGAGATCTTAATCAACATCTTCTATCTATGCCACTCTCAGATATGATCTGAGATGTGAGTGGCTATGTCCTGGCGTAAAGTCGACAGAAGTTCTAGGCCAACATCGTAACGAACCGACAATTGGAAGTGGTTAAGGAAGACTAACATCATCTGAATAAAGGTCCCATATGCCCCCATAGGTAGCTCAATATACCATTTCACAGCAACCCTAATGAGGGTGCATTGAAATAATATTAACCGAATGGAATCGTCATTAAGAGAATTCGAAGAGCACCATAGGTGAAAGGTGGTTACGTGATCACCAGGATCCTCGCCATTCTTAACTTCGAATTTCGGAATGTCCGAAGGAAGCTTAGTGGGGATAGGGGGCCATGTAGGATCATGAGACACAGGGTCATTCATCAACTTAGACAATTCTAGAAGATTGATCATTGCCATAAAAGGGAGACGGGGTTGTGACATCTAGCCCCAAGCTCCTTGGAAAGATTGTGTTTGGGGAATCACAGCCCATCCCTGGTTCTAGTAAGCACCATGGCCATGTCTGGGATTGTAAGGCCCTCCTCTAGTATTATTCATAAGTGGTTGTTTGGGCATCATTATAGTAGGAATCTTCTGATGGGGGTTATAAAAATCCCCCCCACCCGGAGTGGATCTGGGTTGGGGGTTGCCCAAAGCGTGAAATTGACCTCCTCCGAGTGTGAATCTGGAGGATAGAAGTGGATTCGTCATGCCAAATGTGTTGGTTAGAATTGGCACTAACGAGGTAAGGGTATAGGATGAAACTTGAGCAAAAGCTTGTCCTCCAGGTTGGTTTCTCCACCCAAAATAAAGAGGATTAGACCTGGGGTTAAAACAAGAAATACCTCCCACATTAGGACTCGTTTGAGGGATATTAGAACCACTAAACGAGAATGGAGTATAAGGAGGTGTAGTGCCCCTAAGTCCAATGCTAGCATTAGGGCCAACAGTTGGGATAGAATTCGAAAACTACGAAGTAAAATTCGGCATACCATAGGAAAAAGGACTAGAGGCCATAGGGATGGACTAAACATTATAGCCCTGTGAGTGACCAATAAACCCAAAGGGGTTTAAGGCAATAGGTTGAGCATTCACTATAGGACAGGAAGTAATGATGATAGGTGCCTCCGGCACTACAACCATTGTGGTTGCAATTTTCAAAGGGGTGCCATCAACTATAGTAGGTGTGGGAGTCGAAGGGCTCTCAATGTTCTGATGACTCAGTTCAGTACTCATCCTTGTAGAATCACAAGTCTAAACAGTGGAGGTGTGTGTACCATGTCTAATAACTCTATGCCTTTTACAAGGAAAAGACTCGAAATCTGGTGGTAACTGTAACAAGCGACGGGACCGGCAGGGATGCTGGTCTGACTCCATGATGACTTAAGACTCAAGATACAAAATAAATCCTAAGGCCAACTAGTAATCAAAGAGCACACCAAAATAATCAAACGACCAATATGCACACAAATAGGATAAAGTGGTTGAAAGGGGCCTCCCTCCCTAAAGAAGGTATGTCTCACCCAAGAGGGGCCTGAGACTCCCTACTAAAGATCGGAGGTAACATAATCAGTTATAAGGGCCCTCATGGGATTAACAACGAAGTCAGTTAGATCCCCCCAGAGAGGTAATCCTCCATAAAGGTTGTGTGTTGTCCGACCCTTATCTGACCCAGGGTACCTGCAAAATAACCCCTGTAGGTAACCTATGTGGCACCTAAGTCAAGAAACTAAGCAACCAATGTATAATCGATGCACAGGTGAGAAGTTGTAAGTCAAGTCCACCATATAGGAAGGGTAGAAAATACCAAAACCTTGAAAGCGTTGCTTCTCACGGAGGTAAGGGAACTAACAAGATCCCCAGATATGAATAGATCCCCAGAAATATCTCTGATGCTAAGGAGGTATCGGAGGGATATCCCTTCAACCAACCTTGCACGACCTCGTGATTAACTTTGGTGTAAGCAGAGCCTCCTGATATTACCGATTACACAATGGATTTCTCCACTCCCTTTTTTAGACACATATGTTGATTTAATTTACTTGGAGAAGTTTACTCACAAAATCCTATTCCAAGGCACTAAATCCTAAGCTATTTTATGCACCCTAGAAAATAAAATTGTGACTAATCAATTTTAAAAAATATCATTAATTTTAATGGCCGTGTTTACTAAAAAAGGTATGGTAGTGAAAATCGTGATGTTATGACTTAGCAAGTAAAGTAAATATGAATACAATGCAAAGTCCTAACTTCAATTTTCAATGAATGATATGCTTCTTAACATAATGAAATTTTCAATTTTAATTCTGCAATTCTGAAGTAAAAATGAAATCTTTCTTTACATGCACTAAGCTAATGACAAAGACTCAACAGATCAAAATTACAAGCAATGCAAAATGCCTAATATTTTTGTATTTTCAATATAAGAAAAATGAAAATGCATGGACTGAACAACCACTTGATATATAAAAACTCTACTGTGTATAGAAAGAGATAACTCAAGTAGGATACCAAGGAGAAAAACACCCAACCCAATGTACAAGGACAATAAAAATGAAAAGGTCACGAGAAAGACTTCGCCCAAAAATTCAACCCCAAACAGGTTTCTTGTCATCCCACAGACACTCAACAGTCACTACAAAGACACAAGAAGACTCAACAAACATCAAATCCTACCCAGCAACCACCAAACCCAATAAACAAGCACAAGAGTTTGATGTACGTGATTGTTCAAGGAAATAAAGCATATGTATGTAGCTTGCAGAAGGACAACACGCATATATACGCCACTGTCAAGCAAAAACCCGCGTATATGTTTCAAAAACACAACTAGGCACAAGAGAAGGTTGAAAGACTCAGACCCAGAGTGAATAGAGGCTCTCAAGAAATGATATGACAAGAAACACAATAGGAACGAGAGAAATATAAGGAGAAAAGCACTCCAAACCCTAAGAAAGAAGAGAAATCCCCAGTATGGTCGCCAATTATGTTTCGAGGAAAATCTCTCTATGGCTAGGGTAAACCACAACAGACGAAAATGACTGCAGAAACCAACTCTATTATCAATTATCCTATATAAACAAATATGCTAGGGAGACAAGATAAAAGGCCTACATCATCCAGACGTTCAATGAAGTCCATTATTGAGCCCTTGACCCAAAGAAATATACCTACAACTAGTTCTCAACAACCAAGCAAAGCAAGCATATGGTGATAATATAAGATGTTAGCACATGTGATAGCATAATCCATTAATATACATAACAAATACGCCCATGGATAATAATTAAAATATTTTTGAGATATCAATAGGATGAGAAAAGAGTATTTCTATTAATATATGATCAACATAAGTGAAATAGTTACAGACTTCTGTGTCATCACGGTTCGGAACCGAGAAACTAAGATCCTTCCAGTTGGACCTCCATCACTTCAATCCTCCACCAAAGGCAAGCTCATAGAAGAGAGATGATGAAGTTCTCAATCAATAAGGGAAGAGCTTGGGGGCTGAACATTGTGTTCAGACTTAAATGACAAAGGGATGCAGACTCAATATGAAGTAAATAATTTCTCTAGAGTAACTTTGCTCTCAAAGTTGAATTCTTTCTCCTTCTTTCCATAGCTCAAAATTGGCCCATTCATAGCCTTCAAATGGAACTGAAGGGCCGATTTGGAATGCTTCTAGTATATGGAAGGACAAGGATCACATATCTCCTATCGTGACATGAAAACCTGACACCATTTTTCATTTTTGGGCACAAATCCCGATGTACGCGGGTTGTAGTGGTGCAACCTGTGTATACGCATGTTGTATAGTAGGCAAGGTGCGTACATGTGGAAAAAACTGTATTTTTACCTTTTGGATTTGCAAAAAGGGATGACAAGTCTGCATAGGGAAATGGAAAAAGGCCTTTTGTTCAATATTACATAGGGTGAGGCAAATCTTGCTATAAAAATATCATTGTTTTACTCGGAACATTTGTTTGATACTAGTTAATAGGACTAGCCAGATACCCTATATTACATAGGGTGTATCTCCAAAATTAGGATGACCCAGAAGCTGAAATTTTTATCAAAAATACCTTGATAATTCTTGTGAATATCCTCCATTTTTCATGGTCTGAATCATCACAAAAAAAACATTATAGAGAAAATTTTGAGATGACTAAATTTAGGATGATTAAGGAACCCGATCTTCCATAGACTATATCTTCGAAAGTATAAATCCCCAAAAGTTTATATTTTAAACATAAGTACCTTGATCCATATACTAAATATCCCTCAAGGAGTTCCTTCTTAAATGTCCCAGAAAATAAGTTATAACAAAAATTCCAAGGTGTCTCAGATCTGGTTCCCCGCATGTCTCACCACTTGTTACAGTTACCACCACATTTTGAGTCTTTGCCTTCAAAAATGAGTAAAGTTATTAAATGTGGTACACACACCTCCACTTATCATACTTGTGATCATACAAGGATGAGTACTGAATTGAGTCAGAAAGATATTGGGAGTCGTTCGACTCCCATACCTACTATAGTTAGCGGTACCCCTTTGACGCTTTCAACCACAATGTTTGTAGTGTCGGAGGTGCCTATCATCACCTATACCCGTCCTATAGTGAGTACTCAACCTATAGCCACAAACCCTTTTGGATCTCTTTGTCACTCACCAGGCTATAATGTTCAATCCATCCCTATGGCCTCTAGTCCTTTTTCTTATGGTATGTCGAATTTCACATTGTAATTTTCAACCTCTATCCCAGCGGCTGGTCCGAATACTAGTATTGGACTCGGGGGCACAACTCCTCCACATACTCCTTTCTTGTTTGGTGGCACCCATGTCTCGAAAATGACTCCTACTATTGGAGGCTTTCCTCCTTTTAACCTCGGGTCTAATCATGTTCCTAATACTTCTAGATGGTGTAACCAACCCGGCGGACAAGCTACTTCTTATGATTCATCCTTTACACCCACCTCCTCTGTAACAATTCCGACCAACACGTTTGGCATGAAGAATCCACCTTTATCCTCCGGATTCACACCTAGGGGAGGACAGATTCATACCTTGGGAAACCCCCAACCTGGAGCCACTATGGTTGGGGGCAGTTTTTACAACCCTCATCAGAACATTCCTACTGGAATGGTGCCCAACCAACCCCCCATGAATCAGTCCAGAGGAGGGTATTACAATCCCGGATAGGGCCATGGTGCTTACCAAAACCATGGATGGGCTGTGATTCCCCAACAAAAATCTTTCTAGGGAGCTTGGGGCCATATGTCACAACCCCGTCTCCCTTTTCTACCCACATTCAATCTGCCAAACTTGTCTAAGTTAATGAACGACCCCATGTGTCATGATCCGACATGGCGCCCCATCTCCAATAAGATTCCTTCGGATATTCTAAAATTCAAGGGTAAAACTGGTGAGGATCATGGTGATCACGTTACCACTTTTCATCTTTGGTGCTCTTCGAATTCCCTTAATGAAGATTCTATTTGGTTAAGATTGTTTCAACACACCACCATGAGGGTTTCCGTGAAATGGTATATTGAGCTACTTAGGGGGACATACAAAACTTTTAATCAAATGGTTTTAGTCTTCCTCAACCACTTGCAATTTCCAGTTCATTACAATGCTGGCATAGAACTTCTATCGACCTTTCATCAGGACAAGGCCACTCATATCTCATATCAAAACCAGGAGTGGCATAGATAAAATAGGTTGATCAAGGCCTACATACCCCCGAAATTCCTTCTAGAGTGGTTCCTTAAGTCTCTCCTGCCTTATATTTAGAAGGATGTTTATACATTTGGGGTTACATTTGAGGAAGAAGCGAATTTTAAAGCCCGATAGTTAGATATTATATATTCTTAGTCTGGGATGTTATATGATATTCTTCCAGATGCACCGAGGTCAAACTATGACCCTATACAAAATCCTCGGCCTCATGCCAATGGCATTGTAGGCTCCGCCAATGTGAAATCCATAGACTCAGTGAAAATCCATTTGAAAGAGTTATCTCTAAACTAGTCTGTAGGAGGGCCATCTTTGTCTGTGTCCTCCAATCCCACTCAGTCGACTAATGTACATTCTATGCAATCGTCGACCAACCCGAATGGTAACCAACAACTAGGAGGGAATAAAAATAAAGGACGTAATAATAATCATAAGGGTGGGAAGAATCATAATAAGCCCAAGGAAAATGGTAATAATGAGAAGTTGAATAATAATGTTGGTGAGGGAAAGAAATAAAGGTAGAAGGTTAAGTTTCCCTATAATCTTTGTACAAACGATCACCTTACCCATTTATGCCCAAAATTTACGGAAGCTGGGAGGCTTTTGTCACTACTGCCTATTGTGCTGACTAATCCTTTCCCACATAACCAACACATGGCCTCGAGCTCCTCGACTGCTAGAAATGTGGTGAGTGGGAGTCAAACCCATCGGCACAAAACAATGACCGTTTATGCATCAATATGGTTAAATCTGATGTTAATGTATCCACTCGGTCTTGCGATTATAGTTATCCAAAGACTGTACCTAGTATAGAGTCCCCCTCTTCTCCGGAGACGCCCTTATAGATTGAAAAACCAGAGCCCCTGCCTCGTATTCCAAAAGGAGTACTCAAGCGCTCTACCCATAATCCTAATGCTAGAGCCGCCCAAAATTACTCTATTGTTGAGGATCTGGGTCAAACCCCTTATGCGATGTCGGCTCTAGAGGTACTCTAGACGTGTCCTTCACAGAGGAATACCTTATTATCTACGTTAGGAGCTCTATATATTTGTGGCTCGAAAGTTATCAAGTTTGACATCACAGATGTGAAGCCTCGCTTTCCTTACCATGTGGAATTCCAAATCCACGTGGGTTACTCAAAGTATACCATCAAGCGTACTATTGTTGATCAATCCATTGCAACATGTGTGATGTCCCTGGTCTTTTGGAAATCCCTTGACTCTCCTACCCTTTCTCAGTCTCTGACCATGTTGACTTCTTTTGAAGGTCATTCCTTCCACCCTCACGGTATTCTTCCTACCTTTCTGGTCTAGTTAGGTGGGAAGACGATAGAGGTGGATGTTGAGGTGGTTGATGCACCCTTCAACTATAACTTGTTACTAGGACACAATTGGACTTATGCTATGATTGCAATTGTATCATTCATCTTCCGTACTCTTTTTTTCCTCACAATGGAAAGATCATGACGATCGACTAGTTGTCCTTTGTGTATGCTAGCCCCAATGCATCTGTTGGACCATCGATCCCCGTGGTCGACAATTCTCAGCCGACAACTGAGAATATTGGTGTCAGAATGTATTCATCCCTTATGGGTACCTTCAACTTCATGGCACCGATTCACCATATATATTCCATGTCCAGTAGGCCCGTTTCATTAGAGAGGTCTGTTCCTTTCCGCACTTCCTATTTTAATGATCCTTGGACCCTACCTTCCTCGACGACGTATTGTGAAGTCAGTTACATTCTGGAATGTCCATGCCACTATCGGAAGAAGATATTTTGTATCAAGTTGTTATTGACTCTTCCATCGATCCAGATCCTGTTACCTCATAGACGGATGAGGACGATCTTGTTCTGGAGCCCATGTGGGCCACTTCATCGTCTTTTTCACATAATTTCCTAGATGAGACTTTTCCTTCGGATGAATCTATCATTGAGGCTATGAATGGTTTCGACAGACCTTGGGAGGATATGCATCATCGCTCTTATTTCCTCTTGGAGCTTGCTAGAATATAACAAGATGATTTTAGATCTACCTTCAGCGAGATAGTCGGTCACGCCATAGTTCCACTTGATACGCACGACATTTATGCCGAGGGAAACATGGCGAGTATTTATCCTACCATCACGATCGATATCTCTCATACTTATGGGAAGGTAGAAAATGTATAGGTTGGTACAGATTATTCTCCAGAAGAAATTATGATCTACATTGAACTCTTCAAGGAATTTTGAGATGTATTTGCTTAGTCATATGAAGAGATGCTAGGAATCGACCCTTGAATTGTCAAACATGAAATTAAAAATTACTTGGATGCTAAGCCTATTCGACAACGTCTTAGAGCTGTCATTCTCAGGAAGGCCCCTGCTATTAAGGCAAAGGTAGAAAAACTGTTTAATGTTGGCTTTATCTACTCGGTTCTCTTGACTGAATGGGTATCCAATCCTGTTCCTATGAATAAAAAGCAAGGAAACATCCGCGTATGCATGGATTTTCATGACCTGAATAAAGCTTGTCCTAAGACAACTTCTCGACACCCTTTATCAATCACATTCTAGACGAGTGTGCGGGACACAAAGTTTTTTATTTCATGGATGGATTTTTAGGGTATAACCAAATTCAGATTAAACCCAAGGACCAACACAACACATAATTTATTTTCCCTTTGGGTACTTTCGCATACCGGAAGATTCCTTTCGGCCTTAAAAACATCAGAGAAACCTTCCAACGAGCTATGACCTTCACATTTCACGATCTCAAGCATATATTCAAATCCTCTCTCAACGATATTGCTTCTCACTCCCGTAAGAGAGTGGATCACCCTAAGTACCTTCGACTAGTATTTGAAATATGTCACCATTATCGCATCTAGTTGAACCCTCATAAATGCATCTTTTGTGTTAGGTTAGGTACTTCTAGGATTTTTTGTCTCTGAGATTGGGATCATGGTATATCTGTTAAAGGTTGAGGTAGTAATTCGATTGCCTCCCCCACACACTATTCACCAACTTCAAGGTTTATAGGGAAAAACTAACTTTTTACGACGGTTTACAGTGAACTATGCCAATATTAATAAAGGTTTCATGCATCTCTTAAAGAAGGACACTCCTTTTATTTGGGATGAGCAAGCCTAGAAATCCTTCGATGGTTTGAAGAAATCCTTGGTATCGATGCCTCTGTTGAAGTCTCCAGACTACAGTAGAGATTACTTGCTTTATGTCGCTACATCAGAAGAGACGATTGGTATAGTGTTGGTTCAAGAGGATGATGAGCTCTATGAGTATGCCATTTACTATCTTAGTCGAAACTTAGTCGGCTCTGAACTCAAGTATTCTCATGTTGAATATATAACTTTGGTTGTCATTCACGTAGTCCAACGATTACAACATTATATATTTCTTTGCAAAACTACTGTGATTTCCAATGTCAATCCATTTCAATACGTCCTTACCAGGTGTATCATAGGGGAAAAGTATAATAAATAGATTTTCATTCTATAAGAATTCGATCTCGATTTCACTTCTGCGAAATCCAAAAAATCACTAGTATTTGTAGAGTTAATATCTAACTTCCCTCGATTAGAAAAGGATCTTATTCATGTTGATTCATTTATGGATGAACACATTTTCCTTGTCTCACTATCAGACACTTGGTATGGAGATATTGTTCTCTATATTCAAACTTTGAAGTTCCCTCAGCATCTCTCACGAGATGACTGACAACATATACGATACCAAGCTAAGAACTACCTTATCTTCGGTGACACTCTATATTGTCGAGGAGTAGACAATATCCTGCATTGTTGTTTAACTCATGAAGAAGCCGAGTCTATTCTAATTGATTGACAAAGTGGGGCTTGTGGTGGTCATCTATCTGGGCTTGTGACAACCCATAAAATTTTGTGAGCCAGTTATTTTTGGCCATCTATATTTAAATATTTTGTTGAAGCAACTAAGAAGTGTCATCCCTACCAGGTGTTCACTTGGAAAATTCTCTCGCATCCATCCCCTCTCCATCCAATCGTTACCATCGGTCCCTTCACCAAGTGGGGGCTGGACTTTATGGATTGCAACCCAACTTCGAATGGGGGAATCAACACATTATCGTGGTCATCTACTACTTCACTAAGTTGTTTGAGGCCATGCCTACAGTTAAATCCGATGGGAAGATTGTCTCCTTCTTTGTATTCAATCAAATTATAGACAGGTTTGGAATCCTGAGTGAGATTTCCATTGATCATGGCAGTCATTTTCAGAATGAAATAATGAAAGAACTAGAATCTAAATTGGGGTTTAAGTATGGTCATTCTTCCCCATACTACCCCTAGGAAAATAGACAAGTAGAGGCCGTGAACAAGTCTCTCAAGACCATTTTGCATAAAATTGTCAACCAGATCAAATCGGACTGGCATATCATGCTTTATCCATCACTTTGGGTATACCGAACCTCGATCAAGACTTCCACCATTTTTTCTCCTTTCTAGTTAGTATAGGGTATGGAGTTGATATTACCTATTGAATGTGAAATCCCTTCTCTTATATTGGTAGTTGCGCTCCTACCTAACACTTTCGATATTGAACAACACCTCGTACACCTAGAGAGTCTAGATGAGCAGCGTCAAGACACGTCTATGGCTATCGAATAAAATAAAAGAGGTGTCAAGGTCCAATATCATAATTTTGTTTGTCCTCGACAGTATAGTGTGGGTGACTTGGTCCTTCTATATGATCAAGCCAAAGAACCACTGGTGGAAGGAAAGTTCAAACCCATGTGGCAATGTCCCTATATCATGCGGCGTGTCTTAGAAAAATGAGCCTATGAATTAGAAGAATATGAAGGGTGTTAGCACCAATTCTTGCAAGCGGGGTCCTTTTCCCCGATTTCAAACCCTTGATGTAAAATGTAAAGAAATGGGGTTTGAAAATCCATCAAATGTGTTCTAGTCCAAGGTCAAATCCATGAGCGTAATAAGAAATGCACAAAAATCCATTTCGGAAGGAAAATGCAAGCAGGTGAGTGAGCAGTCTGATTTCAACGGCAAGGATCAATTGGCAAAGCAGATCGACGGTCGTCGGGGAATCCCAGTTAATAGAGTTGCACCGGGATTAGTGCAATGGATAGTGCCTATATTACAAATCTAGGTCGTCCGATCCAGTCGGGACAGGTGGCAGCCAATCAACATTTTGGGGATTGGCGTTTCGGGAGACAAGGGACCTCCCATTCACTGCAGCTGAAATTGTCGATCGGCGAAATGCCGAAGGCACCTCTGGAGCTGAGCCCATGGTCCTAGTGCCAGGTCACGTCAAGCGAGCCTGGGAATGAAGGAAACCCCCTTTTAAATAAAAAATTCTATCTCGGCCACGTGGTGCACATCCATGATTTTGCAGTTTAGTCGATCGATATTTCAAGGAAGAAGCGCATCGTGAACTCCCATTGCAAGAAATCCTGAAAGGATTAGGACCATTGATCAGGAGGACATGAAATGCATGATCTGAGCCATGGGTGGGGCCCTTCAGGATTTTCATAGTGTCAACACCAAATACGTAATCTTAGCCGTCCATCCAAAAGAATGTGTGGTGCATGATCACATCGGCATGTCAGCATACGGGAGTTCTAAGGGTAAGGGCTTCATATCTCAAAGCCTCGAACCCCGAAGCGCCAAAAGCTCCTTTGAGGTTAAGCGTAGGGTCACAGCTCGTGGTCACTAGAGGGAGTAGAAAAGGCTGTACATAGGGGGCCAAAGGCGTCGAGTTTAGTCACATAAGGGATCATCGTGATCTTCAGGTGCCATATCATTCGACCTCAATCCTGGTTCTCGCTTGGAGTAAATGAAATTGAGAGGGGGTGGTTGAAACCTCTCCTCACTCATTAAGTGTAAGGTATGGAGGATCTGGCAAGCTGCCTAACCGAGAGGGTCCTGTGTACCGATTTTTTTCGAAGAAGCCATGCTAATTCCTCAACTAGCCAGAGAGGTCTGCACATGCTAACTCGACACTTAATGGCTCAGCTACTCCCCTTGTAGGAGCCATGTGCAGTTAAGGTGGCATCTGACGAAGAATATCTGTCTAAGTTTGACTGAAGGGACACCACGCCTTGGATAATTGAGCACACCTCTATTAGGCGATTTTCTCTGAGTATATAGACTCGGTCTTTGT